>JAJPUD010024836.1:0-18281 GCA_023553655.1 Myrmecobius fasciatus
TTTCCAATTCACCATTTTTATTTTCTAGTGAATTGGTGATTTTTTTTCCAATTCACCAATTTTATTTTTCAGTGAATTGTTTTCTTTTTCCAATTCACCAATTTTGTTTTTCTGTGAATTGTTTTCTTTTTCCAATTCACCAGTCCTCTTTTTCAGTTTTTGATATCTCTGTTGCACTGATCTCAATTTATGTCCCCATTCTTCTTCTAGCTCTCTTTTGAGATTCTTTATGTAATCTAAGCCTTCTAAAAGGGAGACCAGCTTAAGTCCACCTTTGTGGCTTCATTTTGGATTGTTTTCAGAATCTCAGGATCTGGGGACTGCTCTGCTTTCTCTCCATAGAAGCTGTCTATGGTGAGAGCTCTCTTCTGCTTCTTACTCATGATTTTGAGCAGAGGTATCAGTCGCCAGTAGGGGATTCTGCCGCAGTTTCAATTTGCCCTGGGGCAGTTTGCCAAGTTGAATTCCGGTCTGAGGCTGTGCAGCTAGATCTGCACTAGGACCATGTTTTCAGCTGCTCTCAATCCACCCTTTACCAAAGGCAGATCTGCCAAAGCACCTTTCCATAAGCAGGGCAAAGTGACCCAGCCATCTCCCAGGGGCTTTCTGGGTGCCTAAAATCCATCTCTGTTGTAGCCCGACTTCTGCCCTCGGTGCGCTGGTGTCTGATCGCGGCCAGCGGCCAGTTCTCCTGAGGCTAACCTTCTACAGGGTTTTTTCAAAGTAGATTGTTGATAGAAGTGATGTAGTCCAAGTGTTTGGTGGAGCCCTCACATCAAAACCAGTTCAGAGGCTCAATTTGTCTGGGTCTGAGGGAAGGTTGCAGGAGCTCACAGAGAATGCTGTCTGCAGTTCACCATCTTGGCTCCACCCCCCCAAAGGACAATTTTTAAATGCAATATGAACCTAACTTCCTACACTTACAGTAAATGAAGCAATGGGAACTAAAATTCCCTTAACCTTTGATGGAAAATAAGATATTTAAAGAGCAATTTTTGGGGGTGTGGGATAAACGGATACCAAGTAGAAAATATGGAATATTTATAATAAAATATCTTAAAAGGCAAAAATTTCAGCAAAGAAAAATAAAAAAAAGAAATAAAGTAAAAGATAAAGGACCAGATTATTTGTTTTGGTATTTTGTGAGTTTTTGTTTGTTTGTTTGTTTGTTTTTTTGTTTCTTTTTGAGATAAATTGTGAAAGGTTGTGTTTTTAAATTTTAGTAGTATTTTATTTTCTCAAATATACACAAAAATATTTTTCAGCATTCAGCTTTTTTTGTGTTCAAAATTTTTCTGCCTTTCTCCTTCCTTCCCTTCTCCCCAAGACTGCAAGCAACCCAAAAAGGTAATCATGCACCGTTCTTTTAAACTTATTTCCATTTTCATCTTGCTACATAAAAAAAAAAATAGGATCAAAAAGGAAAAAAAAATGAGGCACAAAAACAAGCAAACAACAACAAAAGATGACAATATTATGTTTTAATCCACATTCAGGCTCCATAGTTTTCTCTCTCGATATGAATGGCATTTTCCATTACAAGTCTATTGGAATTGCTTTGAATCACCACACTCTTGAAAATATATACTTTATTTCTTAGTCAGTGCAACAAAACTGTGGTTCCAACTCACACCCATCAAGTTATCAAAGATGATGGAAAAGGAAATGACAGGTGTGGAAAGAGATTTGGGGAAACAGGAAAAGTACTACATTATAAGAAGAGTTAAGAACTGGTCCAGTTGGGACAGCTAGCTCACGCAGTGGTAGAGCACCAGCCCTGAAGTCAGGAGAACCTGAGTTCAAATCTGATCTCAGACACTTAACATTCCCTATCTTTGTGACCCTGGGCAAGTCACTTAACCCCAATTGCCTCAGGAAAAAAAAATAAATTGGTCCAGTCATTCTGGAAAGCAATCTGGAAAAGAAAATGAAAAAAAAAAGTTATACAGTTTGACACATAAATGCTACTGATATTTATGAAGTCAATGATTTTTTTTAAAGTATACCCATATATACCCTAATATTTATAGGAAATGCTCAAGTACTTGAAGTAAAATAGATAGTCATTACTTAGGCAGTGGCTAATAATGTGTGTTATATAAATATAAAGGAATATTAATAAACAAAAAAGTTGAATATGAAAGAAAGAGAAGCATGGGAAAGAAGACATCTATTAAGTGATGAAAACTGAAGAAACTAGAGTAGGAAAACAATATACTCATTGGTTACATTCATACAAATAAAAGAACAAAAACAAAAAGAGAGTTATTACTTAAATGTCAAATAATGATGAGTAAATTTGACCTCAAAAAAGAAATTTGAGAAAGTACATGACTCCCTTCTTTTTAGATATGTTGGCTAACTTGGCCAAATATTAATTTGCAATGTTTATAATTGAAAAACATGATTAATCTAATTAATAATATATTTTATGTAATGTCATTATCCAGTGAGAATGCCACTTTTGGACAGTAAGTGGATCAACAAATCAAAAGCATAAAATATATATGAACAATCCACTTAATCACTTACAGGGGGAAAGTAGAGCTTTGTACTTCTTATCTTGGAAAAAAATTCAGTAGGCATTCTTTGATACTTATATGAACAATTATACTATGAAATTAACTTAAATCTTGCAATTATAGTCTCTTTGTCCCCCACCTCCTAGGGGAAGAGGAACCTTAACAATGTGAATTTGAGATACTATGACTTTTTAAACCAATTTAATTTGCCCTTTAATATCAACATAGAAACTAGCTGAACATCTCACAGTATCACTTCAGTGTTATGTTACAGTGAGCTTAAGGAATCCTAAATAGACCATCTTGTTTAGCTGTGGATTTCATTTCTGTCAAATAAAATGCTGACCAAAATGACTAGATATTGCTGTATATGTATATGTGGTATGTGTCTCCTTAACCTAGAGAAGAGCATGTTATTAATATAATATGACAGCATTTCCTCTGGAAATACTATGACTTTCCTCTTCATTTTGAAAGCATGCTACTATTGATTGTCATTGTTTTTTTGTTGTGGCAGTTGGCTTACTTTTTTTAAGGACTTGATAGCAATTCTCAAATGAAAACTACTAGAGAAAACAAACAAACCAACCCCCAAAAACCTTACCACAACTGTAAGAAGCTATGGTAATTGGCTTAGCTGCCTGTCTTTTGAGAACTATTATCATCAAGATATAAATTCTTAGTTGTAATTATTTCAGAAAAATCTATATACATATATGTGTATCTATACATATATTGGTATATAGATATATAGATATAGATATATACAATATAGATATATACATAATAGTCCATAGAGCTGAGATAATAACTTCAGAGAAAAAAAATAATTTAGTGGAATCTACCTAGCATTTATATGTGAGCCTTGTCAAATAAAAAAATAAAAAAGAAACTTCATAAATGAACCAGTACAAATTAATGTGGTCTTATTTTAAAATTATAATTATATAATGATTACAGCTGCCAAGAGCTTCTAGAAACAAAATGGTAAGAAAGAAACTGAAACCATGTTTTTAACTCTTTATTTGTGTCTAACAATTATGGCACTGTGTTTTTGACTGCCTTACCCAATCAAAAGCAGGTATAGAAGGGACAACACAATACAAAAATGAAAGCAAATGAGATTGTCATTAGAAAATATTGAGCATGTATGTCAGATTCAGAAAATATAAGAAACAAAGTCACAGTGCCTTCATCAACTAACTCATTGTTAAATCAAAATACTGACTCACATATGCCACCTGTTTATATTCTAAATATGCCTAACATTTCTTTATTAGTATACATGTGATGCTCAATTCTATGGCTAGATCTATAAGATCAATAACAATTCTTTAGTCTTTCCAGCTGAATTTTTTATACATATTCCACTTTTCAATTTTAGGAATATAAAGATCTAAAGCCATGCTTTCTTTTGAGAATGTCAAACATTGCTACTTAAACAAAAACATATTTTAAAGTTAAAAAACTGCCTGAACTCAATACATTCCATGGCACTGTGAACAAACTCTGATACAAATTTCCCATGACTATTGTTGTGGTTATCCTAAAGAAAGGGAGAAAATCTGAGTTCAAAAATATTTGAGCACTCTTTAACTTCTCATTTTCTCTTGGAATGTGAAAAGAAATATATCCTCTTGTCTACATAATAACAAATAAAGCTATTCTTCAAAGGGAACAAAAAATTACACATATGAAGGTCTAAAAAGACATTGATATCCACTTTGAAATTTGAAAAATAAAAATATTTTGTTCTTTATGCTGATATAAACACATGCTTCAGTAAATTGGAAAGGTAGTTTTTTCCTCATGAAAGCAATTAGGATTTTACTGAAGAGAAGTTTTATGGCTCTCCAGGGAGCTCATAATCCTGGACTCATTGAAAAGCACCTAAGGAAGGCCAAGAATTATGATGATGTTTAGCTCTCATTGTTAGGAAATCTTTTCCCTGTTTTTAAATCCCCATACATCATTTGTGACATGAGCCTTTTTTTTTCAAGATATGTAATTTTAGGGGGCAACTAGGTAGTGCAATGGATAGAGCACCAGCCCTGAAGTCAGGAGGACTTGAGATCAAATCTGGTCTCAGAGACTTAACATTTCCTACCTGTGTGACCATGGGCAAGTCACTTAACCCCAATTGCCTCAGGAAAAAATGAAATTTTATTAAAAAGGGAAACTCTCAATAAGTAAATTTCTTCTACCAATGAAAATACATTTCTCTGCCACCTAAAGTTTTAAAAGAATGAATGAGAAGTGAAATGACTTGCTTGGAACTTCATACCACCAGTATACTTCAGAGATAACACTTGAACCCAGAACTTTTTTCCTGACTTTGAAATCTATCTCTATTCATTCTATCATATTGTCTCTCTCACTCTATATAAATACATGCAAACACATTCACAAACCCAAACACACATTTTTTGAGGGATTGCATGGAATAATTACCTCAGAGTCAAGAAGATCTAGATTCAAGTCCTGTCTCTGACATGTATGAGGTGTGCATTGATGATTGACAAGTCATTCAATCTTGCAATGCTACAGGTAATTATCTAAGATTAGATTGCAACAACAACAAAAAAATTCTGAGATACTACCTGACTTCTATCATATTGACTAACAAGACAAAAAGGAGGAATGTTGAATTCCCAAGGGAGGGCTTTATGGGAAATGTGTACTAATTCTTCATTGATAGAATTGTGCATTGATTCAACCATTCTAGAGAACAATTCAAAACTATGCCCAAAGGACTATAAAACTGTGTTTTCCCTTTGACCAAGAAATACTACTTCCAAGTCTATATCCCAAAGAGATCAAAGAAATAGACCTATTTGAACAAAATATCTATAGCAGCAATTTTATGATGGCAAAGAATTGGAAATTGAAGAGATACTTATCAATCAGGAAATTGTTGAACAAATTGTAGTCTATTATTGAGATAGAATACTATTGTGCTATGAGAAATAATGAGCAGAATGGTTTCAGAAAAAACCTGAGAAGTCTTATATGAACTCATCCAAAGTGATGTGAGCAGAACTCGGAGGACACTGAACGCAGCAAGAACAATATTGCAATGGTGATCAACTGTGAAAGACTTCATTACTCTAATCTAGAAAATGATCCAAGATAATTTTAAAAGTTCAGATTGAAAAATGCTATCCACATCCAAATACAGAGAGCAAGAGAGTTAAAGAATTATGAATGCATATTGAAGCAAGTTTTCTTTTTTCACTTTATCTTGGAGTGTGTGTGTATGTGTGTGTATGTTTTGCAACCTTGCTAATGAGAAGATATGATTCTCATGAATTCGCATGTATAACTGATATCACATTGCAAGCTTTTGAAGGGGTAGCAGGAAGAAAACAATCTTGCATTGAAATATTTTAAAAAATGAATGTTAATTTAAAAACTAAAGTAGAAAATATTGGACAACATATTTAAAATATATTTTAAAATACTTGCATTTTAAAAAGTTATAGTGAAAAAACCTCTGCATTCTTAGAGGAATTATCCATTTATCTATAGATTTGGTCCTGCCCTTCCTAAGAATAAAAATTTGAATTGAAGAGCAACCATTAGTCATTTCTCAATAAGCATCTGCCAACTAATGATTCTATCCATTGGGGAAATTTCATATAAATTCCAATTAGATGCCACCATTGTAGAGTATTTGTCTCTTTGTTTTTGCTCACACTTCATTATCTAAGATTAAAATGATCAGACTCCTGAAAAGATCTTTTTTGGTCAAAGTTCAAATATGCTTCACATATACATCAATGTTTTCTTAATGAATATTTTATAGTACATTTTTCATGTTTATTGATTTGTATGAAGGTATTAATTTTAATTTCTAACAACTTCAATCTATCACTCAAGAAGTATTTACAAAGTATTATCTTGACTTTATCAAATGTTTAGATATAAGCTATACTTGTAAGGGAGGGAGAAGATGAGAACTCTGTGTGTGTGTGTGTGTGTGTGTGTGTGTGTGTGTGTGTGTAAATGGGGTATGATGGTATTAGGATTGAAGTATGGTGAATGGACCTTTAACAAAATAGTATACTTCCAAGCATTCTTGATGGAAAGATCAAAGCTGCAAAGAATAAATATAAAGAGATCCATAAAAAGGTAAAATCAGTGAATCAAGATAAAGGACTAAACAGGAATAAACTTCATATTCGAATATGGGGAGCCCCCCGATACCTATTATCATCAAGGACTAAACAAAACAAAAATCCAAAGATGTAAAAATATTTATGATTGTTTTTGAGGTTACAAAGAATGGAAATCTGAGAATTAATTGAGGAATCTGAGGATTAATTAATTAATTTATTGGGAAATAGATAAACAATTTATTGTTTGTAAATATGATAGAATGCAACAATGCTAAACTTTTATTAGTGCAATGACAAACAAAAATTCCAAAGGACTACTGACAAAATGTTTTACCCACCTCCTGACAAAAAGGTGACAGACTCAAATTGGAGAATAAGATCATATATGTTTTTAAATTAGTGGGAATTGTGGAAATTTGTTTTGTCTGACTACACATGTATAATACTTGTGTATGTGTATGTGTGTGTGTGTGTGTGTGTGTAAGTGGGGTATGATGGTATTAGGATTGAAGTATGGTGACTGGACCTTTAACAAAATAGTATACTTCAAAGCATTCTTGATGGAAAGATCAAAGCTGCAAAGAATAAATATGAAGAGATCCACAAAAAGGTAAAATCAATGAATCAAGATAAAGGACTAAACAGGAATAAACTTCATATTCGAATATGGGGAGCCTCCCGATACCTATTATCATCATTTTTTTCTTAATATTTTTGAAGAAGGGAAAGGAGTTAAAAAAGGAGAGTTAGAAAGTGAATCTAGGCTGAATGAAACTATCTATCAAACTTGGGAACTCTGATCAATACAATGGCCAACAAGAATTCTTAAGAATTGATAAAGAAACATACTTCCCACCTCCTAAAAAGAAGCAATGGATAAAATATGGTAATGAGAAATTTTGTTTTGTTTTACTATACATGTTTATAATAAAGATTTTGTTTTTTATACATTTTCAAAAGATGAATTAAGATATAGATTTTATTTTCCATATAATGTGTGCTCACAGCACAGTGGAAATACCATTTAGGGTAAGGAATCAGATCAAATCTCAACTTGAGAAATAATTTAATTTCTTGGTATCTAAGTTTCTTCATCAATGAGATTAAAGTTTATTCCATGTGCTTTAAAAGGTCTTTTATAGATTTAAATCTAAAAATATGTTTATGGCTTAGATGAAGTCTATTCTTTTGGAAAAAAAATTAATCATTCATTAAAAGCATGTAGCATCTACAGCTTATGCCCTCACTGGCATAAATAATAAACTGTCATAGCCAAGAAGAAATATTTGACACATTTTAGACCTAATTATTTTAAGTAAAACATATGTGTGTTCAGCTGGATCATTCTGTAAAAACCTTAGTAGTTTGCAAATGGATTCTAAGTCTCTGTTATGCCATAATTAAATTAGTTTTATTTATGGCAATATTTATAGTTTTATAATCCTTCTTTCCAATAATGTATTAAAGATTTAAAAATGTTTTCGTGACTGGAAATTATTACTATTACAGTAGGTTAGGAGAAAAATACACTGGGAATTAAGGATCATTTTCAAGGTATATTAAAAATTTCTTCAGTTTAGCGTTTGCCTTTTCTTTTCATAATTGTGTAAATTGTACAACTTCTTAGGCAGTAATCTTTGCATATGTAGTAAAAAAAAAATTAACAATGAAGGTTTTCCAAATTTATTTTCTTCCAAAAGGCCATCCATACTGTTCAGGACTTTGTTATCCCTTTCTTATGAAATTATCAAAATTTTATCTCTTTCAAGGTTATCCATTTAAAAAAAAAACTACTCCAATTAGAAAACATTTTGAGCATAAATGCATTTGCATTTATACATTTTATACATAAACTATTATTTTAATATTTATTTACATAATGCAATTTACAAAAAATAGAGATTTAAAATTATAAGATTGAGGGGTTTAATATATTTTTTGATCTTAAGGTCAACAGGAAAACATTAAAGTTCCAAGAGAAGTGAAATAAGAGAGTACTGCAACAGTCCAGATATTGTAATAGTTCCAGTGAAAAGTTAAGGGATCCTGAGTGTGATGTCAGTATGGATAGAGAGATATATCTGAAGAATATTGTAAAAGGAGAAACAAAAAGATTGAACACCAGATTAGATATAGAGAGTAAGTAGTTGAAAGTAACACTTGGGTGGTTGGAAAGATACTGGTACTATCAACAGTAATAGGCAAGTTCAGAAAAGGTATTGGTTTAAGATCTGAGATGTTATTTACAACCTATTTGTGCATATTTATTCTGTAAAGCTTAATCTGCCTACCAAAAATAGTGGGGCAAGGGTAGCAAAGATTGTTGTTTTGTCCTTCATTCTCAAAGAGGACCATGATATTAGAGAAGTCATGGCAAGATATGCAATTGAATTTGATTTAAATGAGGGAAAACTGCCTTGGCTGCCTCATTTTTCCCTCATGAGCCATCTTGGCCCAATGGCCAAATATAGAGCAAAACAACTAGTGGTGCCCCTAGATGTCAATGATCTTGGCCTATTTAAGATCAGGTCTTCAACAGTTCTCTGAGGCTATACCCATTCAGTGATTAAGAGTAGATAGCAATTGAGGCAGATAATATCCTCTTTCACACAGTACAAAAAAAAAATAAATAAATGAATGATTCTGGGAAGGGAAGACTCTCAAGATTTCTGGTCAAAGCAGAGATGATTGATATTTACATTCAATTTGAGTCAATTAGGATCCAAATAATAACCAAATGGGACTTAGCTTAGGACCTATTTGTGGCCAGTCAATGAGAATCACAGTTGTTTTGGTTTAAGATATGGTCCTTAAGAAAGAAATCTAGTCAGTAAACCCTAAGGTATCTTGAGAGGATTTAGAGATGTAAAAGAAAAAAAATTAAGAGCATCTGTATGGAAAAATATAATACCCTATGTAGACAAAAGGAGGAAGAGAAGGAGAGAAGGAAAGGAGAGATAGGGAGAAAGGCAAGAAAAAAAATCATAATAGGATAGACATTTTGAGGTTGATAAGAGAAGGGAGGGGTCAGAATGAGGAAATATAGTTGTGTTAGCCACTAGATCCTCAATTAGCTATGACAAAGAAGGTGAGATCTTAACTGAAATGGTATGTGATCAAACAGAGTGGAAACTCATATTTCTATTCTCTGCTTGATTATATACAATTTGGACCCCCATAGGCTCCTAGGGAATGAAAGCTCCCATTTTGAAAACTAATGTTTTGTTTCTACTCATTAAGTATTTGTTACCTTCAATTATTGACTTGCTCTTTTTTTCCTGAGGCAATTGGGGTTAAATGACTTGCCCAAGGTCACACAGCTAAGAAGTATTAAGTGTCTGAGGTCAGATTTGAACTCAGGTCCCCCTGACTTCAGGGCTGGTGCTCTATCCACTGCAACACCTAGTTGCCCCTCTTTTTTTTTTTTTAATCCAATCTTCTTCAAGTAATCTATGCCTTCTGCATAAAGAGACTGTCATGCTTTCCTTCCCCCCTTTTATTGCCAGGGTTCTAGTAAATTTATTGATGAATAATTTGACTTTTTATTTTGTTCTTTCAGTATGAGCATATTTCTACATTTACCAATACAGCAGTGCATTATTAAGCTAATTCACTGCATTTATGGCCACTTTTCTTGAAATGGATTTTACAATGTGTGATTTTCACTTTTCCTTTTCTGGTGTCTCCATTTTCTTTCTAAATAGACTTCAACTTCACAGGATTCCCTGTGTAGAAGTCTAAAGTCATTCTCCTTAAGAATCTTTTCATTATTACTTGTAGGTACTTTAATGCATTGTGGAGGGAGCTGTGAACTAGTAGAACCATTTTGCAAAGCAATCTGGAACCATGTCCAAAAAGCTACAAAATTATACCTGTTCTTTCACCTAGTTATATCTTTAACAAATCTCTATAAGAAAGAAATGAAAGAAAGAAGGAAAAAATCCACATGTACAAAAATGTTTCCACCAGTTCTTTTCTTGTGGTGGTAAAGAATTGGAAACTTGGGGAATGTCCATCAATTGAAAAAAATGAGTGAAAAATATATAATGTATAAATGTGATAGAATACTATTATGTTGAAGAGAATGGCTTTAGAAAAAAAAAAGATAAAACATATAAATTAATGTAAAGCAGAGTTAGAAGAACCAGAGTAATAATTTATACAACAACAATATTATGAAAATTATCAATTAAAAAAAACTTAACTCTGCTCAAAACATTAGACAACCACAATTCCAAAGGACTAATAAGGAAATATGGTATTAGCCACCAGAAAGAGAGCTTTTGGTCTTAGAGTGGATATTGAAGCATATTTTCTTTGCTTTTCTTTCCTTCTCTCTGTTCTTATATTTTCCTATGATTATTTTCCTTTCTCTTCCTTTTCTTTTTCATTTCTTTTATACCTAGATTTTGTTTGTCTTGCCTTATCAATAAATGGAGAAATAGGAGAAAGGAGGAAAAGAATTTGGAGCTGAAAATAAAATAAAATTGAATAAAATAAAGTCTAAGTTGGATGTTGAATTCCCTTTAATTCTATTCACTTTTTTTATTCTCAGTAGACATTGCCTTTTTGTGTCTTGAAAATTTCATTCTTTATCATACTTTGTAATCCAATGGAATCCTCCCAGTCTTTCCTTTGAACCTTTTGAAATATGCCTTCTCAAAATTCTAGTATTATGCCCAGTTTTCCTCTCCTTTATTATATTTGAATGGAACTGTCACTTTCTTGAAAGTCTATTATTTTCACTCCAGAAACAAATCCCCTTGCCCCTAATAGTGAGAATCATATTTCTTTTTGTTTCTTCCAACTTTTGGGGATACAATTATCACTAGGATAATTACTAGTCATTAGATACTTGATCTTGCCAGAGAGGCAGAGAAGAGAGAGAAGGGGAGAAAGAAAAGGAGAAAAGAGATAGAGACAAAGTTACAGAGAGATAGAAAAATACAGAGAGAGACAAACACACACACATACACACACCACACACACACACACACACACACACACAGAGGTAAAGAGAGAAAGAAACAGAGACAGAGATAGAGAGGGACAGAGAATCTCTCCAGAAAAAAATCTAGATTACTGAAGGTCCAATACAATTATGCAATTATTCTATTTCAAGTTTGTGTTTTATTTCTCAGACATTTCATTTATTTAACACATCTGCCTAGTTGATTTGTAGTATGATCAAATGAAAAATTTCCTTTTTTTTTTTTAAATTTCTGCCTTCTTGACCTTAACTCAACTACTATCACACTCATTTCCCTCTACTTCTTTGAATTATTTTTCTCATGAGTATGCCTTCTTAATATATAATGCTATCCATTCTTTTTCCTCTAATGTTTCTTGTGGATAGGTTGTATTCATCCAGAACCATAGGTTAATCATAAGTTTTATCCATCAAAATCTCAGCCATGCCTTTAAAGTCAAATATGTTTCCTTGTTTAAGGACCTTTACTTCTTATGTATTGACTGAACATTGGATATTGCATATAGCCATTTGAAGGAAGATTATATCTTCTTTTCATAGGCTCTATATTCTGGAAATTTCTAGACAATCACTATATTTTCTTTAAAGCTCTTCCCAACAATTTCTATTTTTAGAGATAAGTACTGTCCTTATCCCCCCAAAAGATTATATTTGCCAGCATCTAGCAAATACCTTCTTGGGCACACTCTATATCTTGCAATGAGACTGTCAACCACATATTTCAAACCCCACAATACAGAAATCCAAATTCCATTATCAGATACCGGTGTCCTCTTACCAGCTCATTTTCATTTTATCTCTTCTTCATTTGGTGCCTTCAAGAGGATGATCTGAGAGGGGAGGATGGGGTTGGACATAACCTGTAATTTCTTTGATTTCCATACCCGAGAGATGACTATAGGAAAATGGCAGAAAATCAGCAAATACTAGACTCTCTAAATTTCTTCAACAAAAAGATAAACTATCAGATCAAAGTTAACTTTAACCAGAGGGGAAAAATAAAAATTTGCAGAAAGCAGTTGTCTTCCTAAGACAATTTGAGAGGATTGTAGGAAAGACCCAAAATTTAGGAGAGAAGGTTTAGCTCCATTGACATGCACACAGCTCCAGTTAAACTCCACAAAAGCACCAAAAATCAAGCCCAGAGAGAAAATTCAGAAATTTTAATCTTTAAAGTGTGGGAGTTAGACTGCCGATTAAGGGGAAATTGAAAGACACTATTTTAAGATGCCATTCCAAGTTGTTCTAACCAGATTCAGTCATGGAGTAAGGCTGTAGTCAACAAGTGACTTACCTGATAGGTATCATAACACAGTAATGGGGACCCTACTGTCTGTGGGCACTTAGAAAAGAAAGGAGTCCCTATTTCTATTCCAGGATAGAAGGATAATGCAAATTTTGCAGCCATAGAAAGTACCAAAAGGAGTAAAAGTATTTGAGATGATAGCATAATTGGGGGAATTAGCCATGGCTTAGGGTCATAGAGGAGTTCCCAAAGTTGAGTCTTTAGACAGTGCTTAAAAACTATAGTACAAAACTTGAATCCTGAGGCATCACCCCCAAACCTCAAGACTAGAACTTCAGTATAATAATAAGCCACTAAAAATAATGATTAAGCCATGGAGAAATAACCTACTCATAGGTAGTTACTATATAGAAAGGTAAAAACCTCAGTTCATCCCAAAGAGAATGAAGTTTAAAAACCCACTCCTATTTCCTAGAAAATTGTCAAATGGTCACAAGTCCAAAAAAAGTTGTTGGAAGACTTTAAAAAGGACATGTAAAATTTTCTTCCATGAAAATTAGTCATGAATGAAAAAAGTTTAAAAAGCCCTAATCTAGAAAACATTGAAGAGATACTATATAAGAATTATTGAAATATCTAAAAGTTGTATTTTTTTAAAGAGTCTAGAAATATTATAAGAAATCATTAGGGAAAGGTGGTCTGAAGTTCTAAAATGAGAGAGTAAAATAGATATAGAAAAAAGTCCATCAATCACCCCTTGAAAGAGATACCAAGATGAAAATTCACAAGAACATCATAATCCAGGTTTGAAATTCCCAAGTTAAAAAGAAAATACAACAAGAAATTTAAATAAATTCTTTGGACCTTCAGAGAGAATGACATTAACAACTACATGGAAAAAGAGTGAAAAACTTGAGACATTATTTTTCAAAGAGAAAAGGAGCTGAGCTTGCTACCAAGATTAATTTACCTAGCGAAACAGTATAATCCTGAATAAAAATGAGATATTTAATGAATTGGAAAAAATTCCATGTATTTGTAACAAAAACACAAGAACTTAGTGGAATATCTAAGAAAAACATAAGGAATAATATTAATAAATATTAATAATATTTATTAAGGAATAAAACATAATATTGGAAACTAATCATAAGGGACTCACTTCTTATATGGCAAAAGTTATCTGAATTCTTAAAGATGTTATTATAAATTAGGTAGTTTGAAAAAGCATACATACATACATACATAGAACACTTAAGGTTAAGTTGGGTATGATGGGATGATTCTTAAAAAAATAAAAGTAGGTAGGGACAGAAAAAATGGAGTAATTATCTCATAAAAATGAGGCCTGAGTAGAAGAACAGATGCAGTATAAGCAGGTGGGGATAGAAGACTGGAAATGTTGGAACCTTCTCTTTGGAACTTGATTAAAGAAGGGATGACATATACTTCTAGAAGGGTCTAAAAGTCCTCAAAATCTAAAAGAAACAGGACAGTAAATGGAGCACAATAAAACAGAGCCTATTAGAAGGCTATATAAATCAAGAAATAAGAGAAGAAATAAGAGGATAATGGGATAGCATAAAGACAGGATTCTTAAAGAGGTAGAGGAGTTTAAGAATGGGAAGATAAGCAGAGATAAAAGAAAATAATTCTTTAAAGGGTGTGCATTAGGATGTCAGGTGATTAGAAGTTAATAAGCCTAGTGAGAAAGGATAGTGCAAAAAGAGAGAAGGATAATACAGAAGAAAAAATATGATAAAGGGAAAGACACAAATAGTAATTAAAATTTTGAATGTGAATGTACTGAACTCATCAATAAAACTCAATGGGGTAGTACAGTGGAAAAAATCAAAATCTGACCACAAGTTTTTTGGGTTTTTTTGTTTTATTTTTGGTTTTTGTTTTGTTTTGTTTTGTTTTGTTTTAAACCTTTTAAAATGAAGGATGCACACAGAGTTAAAACAGAACTCTAGAATATAATTTATTATGCTTCAGCTGAAGCAATAAAAAAATCAAAAAAAAAAACAAGCAACAACATAAGCATTGATTTCCATCATGACAAAGTCAAAGTTAAAATAGACTTAATTAAGAGAAACAAACAGCAAAAAAAAATAGTATTACAAAATATACCATAGAAAATGAACCAATATCAGTACTAAAACTTTAGCCATCTTTGCTTCTGAGTTTTTAAAGGAAAAGGTAAGTGAATTACAGGAAAGAATAGATAATATTATAGTAGCATGATAATTTTAATATTCTTGTCTCAGAATTAGATAAATATAACTAAAATAAGTAATAAAGAAGTTAAGGAATTCAAATGGTATCTTAGATTAGCTAGGTTACAGATAGATAGATAGATAGATAGATAGATAGATAGAAAGATAGATAGATAGAAAGATAGATAAAAGGAGGGAGAGAGGGGGAGAGAGAAAGAGAGAATATTGCATGGAAATAGAAAGACATTAGTCTTTTCCCAGTGGTATATGATAACTATTCAAAAATCACGCTTGCATTAAGCCATAAAAACTTTATAGTTAAAATGAGAAAAGCAAAAATTTAAATGCACTCTTTTCTTGTCATTATACAATAAGGAAAGGGTTCCCTTTATAAGGAACCATGGAAACATATTAAAATTATTTTAGACTAAACAATATAAACTTTAATAATATATTAAAATGTATGGGATGAAGGAAAGTAATAATCAAAGGAAAATTTATTTCTCTAAATGCTTATACCAATAAAATAGAAAAAGAGCAGAAAAATGATTTACATACATAATTATAAAAATAAAAGAGAACAAATTAAAAATTCCAAACTAAACACCAAATTGGAATATCTTAAAAAGTAAAGGTCATATCAATTAATAAAATTGAATCCAAGAAAACTATTGAATAAATAGAAAGTTTATTTTATGAGAGGGGAAAACAATAAAATAAACAACTAGGAGCAGCTAGGTGATGCAGTGAATAGAGCACCACCCCTGAAATAAGGAGGATCAGAGTTCAAATCCGACCCCAGAACACATAACACTGCCTAGCTGTATGACCCTGGGCAAGTAACTTAACCCCAATTGCCTCAGCAAATAAATAAATAAATAAATAAATAAATAAATGGTTAATGTGATTTTTGAAGAAAGAAATCAAATCACTAATATTAACAATAAAACAAATGAATATATTAGCAAAGAAAAGGAAATCAAAGAAATTACAAGGAGTTATTTTGCCCAATTATACGTCAATAAATTTAGAGATTTAGGTGAAATAGAATATTTCCAAAAACAATAACTGTCTAGAAAAACAGAAAAGGAAATACATTATGTAAATGGAACTTTTTCTTTTAAATAATAATTTGAACAATTTTCCTAAGGAAAAAAAAAATAGCCACCAGATGGATTTATAGGTGAAATCTTCAAACATTTAAAGATTAATTAATTCCAATATTAAATGATTTTTGGAAAATAGACAAATGGATACTGCCAAATTTCTTTTATCAAGCAAATATGGTATTGATATATAAAACAGAAAGAAAAGAAAAACATTACTGATCAATTTCACTAATGAATATGGATAAAAAGCCCTAAATAAAATACTAGCTAAGAGACTACAAAAAACATTTTGTAGATTATACATTGTGACGAAGTGGGATTTATACTAGGAATTTGGAGATGGTTTCATATGAAGGAATTTATTAACACAATTAATTGTGTTAATAACCAAATTCACAAAAAAGTTATAATTATGTCAATAGACCCTGAAAATTTTTTCAATAGACAATGCTCATATCTATTAAAATATTTTAAAGTATATATGTAAATGTTTTTTTTCTTAAAATAATAAGCATATATCTAAATATATCTGCAAGAATAATTTGTAATGGGGTAAGCTAGAACACTTCCCAATAAGATCATGAGAGAAACAAAGAATCCCTTTGTCAGGAATATCATTCAATAGTGTAAACAATGCTAGCAATAGAAATACAAATAGAAGGAATAAGAATAGGCAATGTAGTAATAAAGATTTTTCTTTTTGTGAATAAATTAATGAGATATTGAAAAAATCCTAAAGATTCAATTAAAAAGTTAGTGGAAACAATTAACTATTTTAAAAAAGTAACAGGGTATGAAATAAACCCACGCAAATCATCAGCATTTCTGCATATTACCAACACAACAATGCAAGAAAAGATTGTGATATACTCCACTGAAAATAACTATACATAGTCCAAAATACTTGAGAGTGTACTCAATAAAACAAACCTGGGAACTTCCTGAACACAGTCATAAAGCACTTGTTATACAAATAATATCAGATTTATATAACTGCACAAATATTAAATGTCCATATGTAAACAGAGCCTATATGATAAAAATAATAATTTTACCTACCTAAATTATTCACTCCATTTTGTTGTCATTCCAACTAAATTACAGAAAAAGTTATAAAGAATTACAAGAAAATTTGAGGAACAACAAAAAATCAATACTATTAAAAGAAATGAAAAATGTGTTAAAGAAGCAAATTTAGCTGTACGTGATTTTAAATACGATATAAGGAAGTAATCATCAAAACTAATATATATTGATTAAGATATATAAAGATAGAGAAGTGGAATAGAGAAGACAACTGATTATAAAATTCTTTGAAATATAAAAATGTTTAAAAAAACTTTTGGAATAAGAATTCATCATTTGGTTAAAAAATGATGAGAAAACTAAAAAACAATCTTGCAGAATCTGTGCAGAGTCCAATATCTTAGACCATTTACAAAGAAAAAGTCAAAATGGATATCTGACCTAGACTTAAAGGTAGATATTTTTAATTATTTTTTTAATTTTTAAAGCTTTTTATTTTCAAAATATATGCACAGATAAATTGAAAACACTGAAACTTGTATACTCTTGTGTTTCAGATTTTCCCTTCCTTTTCCCCATCTCTTGCCTATGTTATAAATGTTAAAATATATTTTAAATCCAATATGTATAAACATATTTATAAACTTCTTTTTTTCTTTATTAAAGCTTTTTATTTGCAAAACATATGTATGGGTAATTCTTTAACATGGACCCTTACTAAGCTTTCTGTTACAAATTTTCCCCCCTACTCCCCACCCCTCCCCTAGATGGCAGGAAATCTACTACATGTTAATCATGATAAAATACTTGACAAATCAAATATATGTATACATATTTCCACACTTATTGTTGTGCAAGAAAAATCATATCTACAAAAAAAAATCAGAGAAAGGAAACACAATGCAAGCAAACATCAATAGAGAGCATGAAAATGTTAAGTTTTGGTCCACATTTCATATTCCTCTCTCTTGATGTATATGGCTTTCTTAGCTGAACAATTGGAACTGATTTGAAACATTTCATTGTTGAAGAGAGCCATGTCCATCAGAAT
>JAJPUD010024837.1:0-18281 GCA_023553655.1 Myrmecobius fasciatus
GCAACTGAGGCAAAGAATCTCCTCTTTCAACTAATCAAAAAAAAAAAATCTAAATAAATAAATAAATCTGGGAAGGGAAGATCCTCACACACACACACAAATATATATGTTAGTAGTACATATATACATATACATATATATGTATATATATATGTTTTTATATGCCCTCCCTTGTACTCATTTTTAAATCTTTTGCTAGAAGTTATTGCAGTATGCTTAGCATCCACAAACTTCTTTTAACATTGTGGTACCCAATTAAATCCCTTTCAATAAAGACCTAAATAGATTCACTATTACACAATATCCTTTTTATTCTTATATTTTTAATTATTTGAGTTTTCCAGCTTTCCTTTTTCACTTAAAAAGTGACACTCTTTTAAAAAGTACCTTAATCTCCCATTGTGGTGGTTGGCATCATCTCTAATTTGTTATTATACTGTGCTCATTCCTTGTGTTTTTTGTTACTCAGCAGCCTTTTGGCACTAGAAGGAAGCTAATTCTATGGTATCCAGTCAACTAAAGCCAGGATGCGAATAATCTAATTTTATAAGACAGAGATTTGGCACCCTAGAGAATGCAGTGGCCTTTCTGAAACTGAATTCTCAAGTGAAAGTGAATTTTCTTAGCCTGGTTGGCATTTTTTTCATGTGATAGTCCCATTTTACAATTATCCAGGGCAATTTCTATGTCAAAGGAGTACAGAGATAGAAAGATAGTCTTTGCGATTACTGATCTGAATGGGGAAAATTATTTATTATCTGCTTACAGACAAAAGTTCTACATCATTTCAAAAGGAGATTAGCTACTGGGAAACAAATGGTGGTAAGACACATTAACACTTTCCTTTTTTCATCTACATATTGACAAATATCCTTATTGATGAAAAGGTCACCATTTTATTTGTGATAGCAAAAAACTGAAAACAAAGTAGATGCCCATCAATTAGGAATAGCTAAACATATCATGCTATATGAATATAATGTAATAATATTGCATTACAAAAAAAAGATATGTGGGATAAATCATAGAAGCATGGAAAGGTCTATATGAACTGATATAAGATGAAACAAGCAGAGTCAAGAAAATAATATACCTAGTAACTGCAATAATGTAAATGGAAAGAACAGATACACACACACACACACACACACACACACACACACACACAAACCCAACCCCAAATTGAATGTAACAAAATTATAAAGATCAAATATAATGGAAATGAAGAAATATGAGAGAATAATCTGAACATTCTCTTCATGGAGGTGAGAGGTCTACAGTTCTTTCACACTGTACATGTTTTCAGATTTTTTTTCAATGTATTGATCAGTTGCACTAATTATTTTTTTTCTTTTCTAAAGATTTTTGTTATATGAGATGTCTTTCTGGAAGAAGGAGGGGGAGGGATATTTGGGGTAAGCACAGTGCTATTAGGAACAAGATATCAATTAAAACAGAAAAATAATAAAAGTTTGGCCATCTCTTAAGAGATGGCTATCTCTTCACTTTTCTCCTGGCTGTACTCTTCTGTACTTCTCCATTATGTTCTTGTGCTCGGTACTCCCACCCTGACTCTTTCCATCTTCCTTTGGTGTTTTGCTATTCCCTAATAGACCACAAACTCCTTGAAGGCAGAAACTGCCTTTTTTTTGGGGGGGGGGCGGGGAGAAGGGAAGGTATTTGCCTCTTCAGGAAGTTTATGGATGCTAAGCACACTGACAGAAAAATTCAAACAAACAAAAAAACTAACATTTTATAATATCATTTCTTAGATTCTTTCCTCCCAAAAGTGATATTTTTCAGGGTATATTTATAAAGAGCAATGCCAATAAAACCAGGTTATGTCATTTAAAGAATTGATCATAAGAGAACATACTTTAAGAGCAACAGTGCATTATTTTCATCCATATTGACCCATAAAAACCTAAAAATAATATTTTTAAGGAAAAGTTACCAATCAATTATTCTTAAATTCCAATATGTATGGAATGAACAATTCTCAAAACATAGAAATTTAATGGAAGAAATCAAAACCATGTGGGAACAAGAAGAAATACATATCATGTCTATTACTCTGTCTGCTCCTGGAGTTCTCCAGAAGATGCATTTAGTAAGCCTCCATCATATGAGCTTAAATCTCAACACTTCTTATTTAATTACTAAAAAGCAATTATTCCTAAACTAGTTTAGTAGTTTGTTGAATATTAAGCATAAAATAATAATAGTAAGATAACAATCTGTCAAAGAACTGTTTTTGACTGATCTTAATTTTTAAATGAGAAGAGAAAGAAGAGAAAAAAAGAAGGAAAAGAACAAAAAACAATAGTAACTGACAATATATTACTTTAAGGTCACTACATTATATATCAAGTCTCACAACAACCTTATGAAGTAGGCAAAAAAAAAAAAGATTTTTTCATTTTACATATCAAGAAATTGATATCCAAAGAGTTGAAGTAATTTGCCTAGTATGTATAACTAGTGCGTATCTGAGTAGAATTTGAGCCCAAATATCTTCTTACATGAAGTTTGTTGTTTGCTCTTTCTATTATGTAGAAACATGTAATATAATGGAATGACCAGTGAGTTGGAGGTCAGAAGAATCCAATTCTTATGATTCTGCTAATAATATTTATGACCATAGATAAATCACTTTATCTCTTTGGACTTGAGTTATTTAATCAACACATATAATCAACAAAAAAGAATATCATTATCAAAAAAAAAAAAAACCTTGATGAAGGTTTCCTGATTCCTAATCAAGTGTTCTTTCCATCATATCACAAATTTTTTGTTAAATAAAAAAAAAAAAAAGCTGTTGACTGTTCTTGAACAGTATGGCTGATTACTAATTTACATTTTTATTTGTGTAATAATATGTGATATGTGTGTATTACTCCTACTGCATACAGGCTAAAGTTCAAACATTTTAGCTTGGCATTTGAGGCTCTCTAATAAAGCCTCTTCCTTAGAGAACTATGGACTACAGTCAAACTTATTTATTAGATGTTCCTTCAGTTGTACTGTGTGCTTTCCAACTTTATGTTCTTTGTTCATGATGTTTTCTTTATGTGGAATGATCTCCTAAAATCCATTTCTACCTTTTGAATACTACTTATCTTTTAAAGCCTAGGCTAAGAACCATTTCTTTCAGAAAGCCACCTTGATCATTTCAGTCATAATGAGCTCTTTTCCTTCAGGCCTTGGGCAGTACTTTTTATACTGTCACTCAAATGATATTAATCAAACTGCATAAAGTTTTGGAAGGTCAGGAGTTTCTTCATACATTTTTACATCATTGATCATACCTTACAATAACAGTCACTATCCTAAAATGGAACAAATAAGGCAAACAGTGCCATATTTTAGACCTATTTATGGAGGCATAAATCATAACCTTCAATCAGTCATCAAGTATTTATAAAGTTCTAAACACTGTTCTAGCCACTAGAATTACAGAGAATGAAACCATATTATTCACAATGAGCCTATATTCCAATTGGTGAGACAACTAATACATGTAAAAGTACATATATAGCTTAAATATGAAATTCATATGCACACATGAAGAAGTTAAATACAATATAATTTAGAGGGAAGAAAATTAGCACCTGAAAGATCAGGAAAGGCCAGCCTTGTATTAAAGAATAAAAAGGACTCTGTGAGGAGGAGATAAGGAGTGAGTGCATTCCAGGCATGGAGGCTGGCCAAAGCAAAAGCATTGAAAGCTGAAGTGTCATGAGTGAGAAGCAGAGAGATCAATTTTGATGGATCGCTAGATGGAGGAGAGCAAAGAACATCTATCCAGTGAGATTAGAAAGAGAAGTTGGGGCCAGACAATGAAGACATGTTGTTCTGTGGCCTTCATTATAATGAAGTTGAATCACTGCACTCAATTGTAATGAAAAATATGTACGTGCACTAAGTTGTCATGAATGGCTGCATATTATAACATGTTCTTTGTGCTTTCGTTTACCTAGCAAATTCTTCTTGTTTTCCACCCTTAATACCATTAAAGTATGTACCTCAGTGAACCACCATTTGTAAAGCTGAAAGCTGATATCTACTTAAAGTAATAAAAATTGGACTTCCTAATTCCTTTTAAAGGGAAAACCCATTTTTTTTTAAAAAAAATAAAAAGCACAGAGGATAATGCTCATATTATTTTCAGACAATAAACAACTTTCTTTAATCCTATTATAGACATTAGCATACATTTCACAGTCCATCTGGCAAACAATAAACATTGTGACTCCGTGTATTTGAAATGCTATACATGGCATTGTCTTCAAAAAATGACAAAACCTACAGCTGTGTCAGTGGGTCAAGAAGAGGTCATGGAACATTCTCAGTTATTGCAGATTACATGAACAGACTTTTGTGAAGACAAGCTGTGTATTAGGAAATGTGTTTTTTAAAGGTAAACAGGCTTAAATGAATAGTGGTGGAGAGAGGGAGTGGAGAGCAGTCTGCTACATTTCAATGTTTTCAGTGATCATGTCAAACTGAACTGAACAAGTATTGTGTTTCTTGTGGTATGCAAACCACTATGGAAAGAATGCCCTTTAGGAGATGGAAAAAATACAGTATCTGCTTCAGGTTAAAGAATCCTCATTTACTGGAAATTGAAAAGACATAGAGGCACAAATATGTTGCCTGAGAGTTTTACCTAGCTAATTTATTTATAGTTTCATGGATTCATACAAATCTTTCTGTTTGTATCTCAGAAGTCATCTAGTCCAAACATTTCATTTTGCAATTGAGGAACCAGAAGCCCAGATAGGGTCTAGAATCACAGGAAGAATCTTAGAATTTCAAGGTTGGAAAGGACCTTAGTAGTCATATAATTCAATTAAGTATCTGAAAGGTATACCCACTTGACCAATCTCTGCTAGATGATCTATAATAAGGAAGAAATCATCTCTCGAGGCAGTTTTGGGATAACTCTAATTGTTAGAAAGGTTTTCTTGAAATCGAGCTGAAATTTGCCTCTTTGCAACTTCTGCCTATTGCTTTTAGTAACCTTGAGAGGAGAAACAGAACAAATATAATCCCTCTTTCATGTGACAACCCTTCAAATATTTGAACATAACTATTATAACCCTTTGAGCTATCTTTTTTCCAGGCTAAATAGTTCCTGTACCTTCAACCAAATCTCATATGACGAATACTAAAAGTTCTTTAGTATCCTTGTTGTCCCCAGCTGGCTGCTCTCCAACTTTTCTGTGTCCTTAAAACATGGCACCAAAATGTAAGACAATACTCCAGCTGATATCTAACTAGATTAGAGAGAAGACAGACCACTACCTCATTAGTCCTGGAAACTATACCTCATTTAATGTAGCCCAAGATTTCATGGGTCTTTTTGTCTTCATGTCACATTGCTAGTTCACCCAAACACACTAATGTTGTGTTTTTTCCTTCCCAAGTATGACAGAAACTAATCCATAGTATTATTAATCCATCATTTGGTAGCATTGTCCTGTTTTCTTTAACTAAATGGCATAGTTTCCTAAGCACATTCATAATAAAGTGAAATGGCATTAGAGATTCTGCTACAGGTAGATTCTAAAAATGAGCTCTTACTCAAGGAGTGCTCTGAATTAATTACATAACTTCAGATTACTCAAATGACTTATCTTTGCATATTTCTTGTTTGACAAAAGTTTAGTTTGTTGCACACAAAAGATGTTTTAAAAATGTTGGCTGAATTGAATTTACATGAGAATTCAATATAAAATTTGAAGTAATGATTCCCAGGAATATGTTCTTGCATACTGTCCAGCTGTTTATAATGTGCCCTTCAAGTATAAAATTATATAATATAGTTCCAGAGTCACTTTCCATCAAGACAAAGCTAGGAAGTGATGTTCTGTCTTTAATAATTTTGCTTTTATTAAAATGAGCTTATTTGTGCATTTATTTTACAAATCACAGAATTTCAGAATTGGAATGAACCTCAGCAGCTAATTAGTCCAACTAGTAGTTAAGTAAGAGTACTCTCTACCACACATCTAAGAAGTGGTTATCCCATTTTGGCTTGAAATATTTCAGTGAGGTGGGACCCAAGGCAGTCCATTTCACTTTGAAATAGATTCAATTATTAGGATTTTTTTTTCTTTTTTCCTGACTAAAGCTTAATTGCCTTTTTGCAGCTTCCCCATTTCTTCTCATTCTGCTTTATTAGGTTAAACAAAATAACTTGAATCCCTCTTCCATGGTAGAAAATGACTTGAAAATACCTTCTTGTTTCCTTAGCCCTTCTTTTATCTAGGTTAAATTTCTTTTATTTTTTTTCCAATTTATCTTTATATAGCATATCTTTGAGCCTTCACCAACCTGATTCCCCTCTTCTGGGTACTGTCCCACCTATCAAGGTCCTTCTAAAAGGGGGCATCTAGAACTGATCAAAATAATCCAGATATTGTCTGACAATAACAAAAAGTAAAATATGACTATTTCCTCCATTGTCCTGAAACCTTTTCTTCCCACAATGAATGCAACCTGAGATTGAATTAACTTTCTGTTCAGCCTGTTTAAATATTATTAACAGGTATTTTATGTTGTTTAAGAATACTACTTAGGGATTTAGTATTTCTATTATTTAATCACCACTCAATGTTAGTAGAATAACTGATTTGGCAGCCCAGGATGTTCCAAAACATTTTATGACCATTTGGTTACTGTTAGAGGTCATGTAACCTACACCCCTACTTTTTCTCTCCAGATTTAATAAAGTGAGGCCCTGATAGATTGTGATTTACCCAAAGCCACAAAGCTAGTTAGGAACAGAGTCCTATGCTCTTTTAACTACATTACCCTTTCTCTTACCAAAAAGAAGAACCTTTTGTTTTTATCAGCATATATTGTGACTTTAATTTGAACCAAAGCTGTTTGAATAATAAGTTATTGATCTTATTGAACCCAGTGCATAATCTGGAAAGTTGATTTTGGCAGCTTAGTTACTTATCTCTGATTTTTTGATGAGATTTTTTTTGTTCATGTGTTGTCCTTTCCTCCCTACCCCCAAAACACATACTCCAAATCATCAAAGAGTGGGTGGAAAATTTCCAAAGATAACTCATATTAATAAATGTTGCCACTTGTGAGCAAATTTCCACTAAAGTCTAGCAGAAGATAAGGTTGAAATGATTGGCTAAGGACATTTGATGATTTCTTGAGGAGCGTGTATTATATATGTTTCTCCTGGTTCCCATGATAGTAGATTTTCTGGTCTAAGTAAATTTGGTCATATGGTCATTAAAATATTAGACTCAAGTAGGAGGCAAAATAGATAGAGTGCTGGGCCTGAAGGCAGGAGGTCTTAAGTTCAAGTCTAGTCTCAAACACTTACTAGCTATGTGACCACAGTCAAGTCATTTAACCTGTGTATGTCTCATTTTCCTCATCTATAAAATGGGGCTGATAATAGCATCTGACTCCTAGAGTTATTGTTGTGATAAGAACATGAAATATTTGTAAAGTATTTAAAGTATAATATCAGTGTTGTTATTATTATTAAAATAATAGGAATAAAGACTTTCAACAGCAGTGAAATCTTCAAAACATACTTTTATTTTCTAAATATAAGATCATAGATTTGATGCTTAAAGAATATTTCAGAGGCCAAACACCTTCATTTTACAGATGTGAAAACTGAGCCTTAGAGAGATGACATGAGTTAGTTAGGATCACTCATGTCAGAGTTTGGATTCAAAATCAAAACCTCTGATTCCAAACTCAACATTATTTCCATTATGACACATTGCCTCCTTTTGATTGGCTTTTAAATTCCAACGTGTAGGTGCAGAGCCTTTCTAAAATGTCTTTTGGCAGAGGAGCAGGAAATGAAAAACCACAGATTTGTCAGATTAAACATTTTGGCAAATTAAAATACTTATTCTTATGTATGACATGGATCCTATCTAAAATTCACTTTTCCTCTGAAATTCCAACTATCTTCTATAACTGACTACATAATAATACTTTATACAAGGATACAAGTAAACTGTAATTAATCCAAGTCACAAGAATCCCCAATTAACCAATCTACAGATGCCTTCTTTTACCTTCTTCCCCCCCTCCCCTTCTACACCAACTATATTCATTAAGTCACTTTAGGAGAAGGAAAATTATAGGAAATATATCAAGGTCCTAATAGAAAATTAACTTTTAAAGCTTATCTTGGATCAGGGTAGATTCCGTTTATATAAACAGATAGAGACAGAGATAGAGATATACATAGATGCACACATTATATACAAATATACATAAAAACATACAAATACAATATTTTAGTATAGATACAGATTATATGTATATCTATATATATTAAGAAGTGATGAAGCATTTATATATATAAAATGCTTTATACCTTCTACATCTAACTTGACTGTATAATGGGAATTGATGTTCAGAATAAGCCTGATTATTTTAAAAACAGAAGAATAAGATATTTTAGAAGAGTTTTGAGATAGTTAATCAGAAAATTCACTCCATTTCCAAAGATCTCTGATTAATCAAGATTTCCAAAATGTGCCCAACAATAATTCTGATCAATCAAGTTCTTTTTGGTTTATAAACAGAGTATGTATGTCCTCATGTACTATTGAATTTATTGTGCCATATTATCCTTTAAAATTCCCTGTGAGGGATAAAGGAACTTATATTTTAAGTACCTAGAGATAAGCTGATTAATCAAACAATCAACTAATAAATATTTATTAAGGACATATTATGTGTGAGGTGCTGTGCTAGATTAATGAATTTACAAGCATAAAATCAAATGGAATTTGCCTGAAAATGAATTTAATTCTACTGAGGAAATACCATTTATAAATAAAACAAATATAAGATAATACAAAGTAAAAATAAATTCATATAGGGAGAGGGGATGAGGGTGACAGTAGTTGAAGAGATCAAGGAAGATATAGAATGGAGGACTTGGTTTGATATGGAAGAGAACTAGGTATTCTGAAAGTGGAATGCAAATGCACATAGATAGAACGTGATGTATAAGAAATGATAATCAGGCCTGAGAATATTGTTAATCATTAGTTGTTGTTCATTTTTTTTTCAATTATATTTGCCTCTTCATGACTCTAGTTGGAGTTTTCTTGGCAAAGATATTAGTTTCCTTCTCCATTTCCTTTTCCAGCTCATTTTTATAGATAAGGAAACTGAGGCAAATGGGGTTAAGTGACTTCCTTAGGATCATACAGCTAAATGTCTGAGGCCAAATTTGAACTCAGGAAAATGAATCTTCCTGACTCTAGGCCTGGCATTTTATCCACTGTGCCCACTAATATTAGTAGAATTATCATAAAACACACAAATTTTTAAACTGACAAACTAGTAGGAGTCCATTAGACTATGTTCTTTGTAATCAGAAGATTACTTTTTTCCTCTCATACTTGTGTTTTTTTTTTTCCCCTCTGAAAAGGAGCCTCTCCAATTCTCTTAATGAATTCTCTAAGCAGTTCACAACTGAAATATCACAAATAATCCTAAAAATGATGGTCTCACTTAAATATTGACCGTCGGCCAAATATTTTCAGGAGATCACTTCTCTTGGGTAGAGAAGATAACAACCTGTACATTAATGTCTGCAGAGCAGCCTTTCTACAAATGAAGCAGGAGAAAAACAGTGTCTTAATCAAATCATCCATTGAAATAGGTTTAGAAAACTTTCAAGCTGTCCCAAACTTTGAGTAGACTTGGCATACTTCCACCAGCTCATCCTATATTCAGCAGTTTCTTGAAGATACTCAGTATCTTGTGGAACCACAAAACTGTAATTTAAAGGAAGACAGACCTAGTGCTCTGTGGGTTCTGATTTCAAATTTGATTAAATCATTATTTGTCCAATATATGATTTCCTATGTGGTCTTTGGGACTGTCAATCACTGCTTATCTATGTAACTAACTTATTTCCTTTTTACATCTGGCATGCCTAATAAGAATTAGTAGGACAATTTTGTTTTCTTTTTATATTATTTTAAAATTTTTATTTTTAATATATTGATTTTTTGTAATATCTATCCTCTATTACTATGGTTGCTAATGTGTGATAGACTACCAGTTTCAATGTGGTCCAATGGGCAGATCTCCTTTAATACTAGTATATAAGATATAATTATGTATATAGTTTCATCTGGTCTCAATTAATAAATTATTTAAGATATTTGATAAATGCCAGACATGACATCATTGGTGTCTTATTTTTAAAAAGCATCAGTTTTTCCTTTAATTCTAATGGAATTTTTTTTGTCATGACCAGCTAGAGATGATGGTGGTCCACCTAGAACAACTAGAGAGGTGATCCATACATTCCACTACACTAACTGATCCATAATCTTATTATAGGTACTTTCTTAAATGATAGATCACACAGCCTAGTTTCTAGAAAGCTAACTAAACCTTTTGTGTCTATAAGGCTCCTATGATAAAATCCAACACTGACAGCTTCCCAGGAAAGTGGGATGAATGGGGAGTCTAAACCTCTCATTTTGGCATTCAAGTCTCTAAAATATAGTGCCCATTTTTATTTATCTAACCTTATATCTCATGACTCCTCAGCACAAATCATTATATGCTGCAGCCAGATGGATTGCCTTATATACCATGTTCCTTCCTGCATCCAGGCCTGGATTTATTCTCTTCTTCTCACTTGAAATGACCTACCACCTTCTATTTGACTAGTCAAATCCAGGCTTCAAGGTGCAGCTCAAGTGCTATTTCCTTCATGAAACTACTTCAAATAATGTCTGACCTCTCACGGCTTTTCATAATCTATGTCATTCATATAATTTGATTTTTTGCTATATTAAAATTAGTACTTTATTATGTTCTGTCTTTTATTCTTAAATAATTATATAAAATCAAATTCATTTCTCCCCAATATGATTTCAAGCATCTTTGTATTACTCTCATTACCTAGAACAATTATGGGTATTCATTCATTTAACAAACATTAAGCATACACTGCAATAGATTTTAAGGAGGATATAAAGATAAATATTATAAAGGTAATTTGTAATTACCTTTAACAAGGTGGCATAGTGAATTCTGTGATGAACGTGGTATCAGGAACATCTTAATAAGAATTCCGTTTTTGACAGTTACTAGCTATAAAGTTAAATTATTCTGGACAAGTCATTTAACTAAGTCTTGGTTTCCTCTTCTGTAAAAAAGTGATAATAAAAACATATAGCTCTTACAATTATTGTGAAATGAAATAAATAAAACTTACAGGTATATATTAACTATAAATGACTATCTATACCCATACACAGTGATACAGGATTGCAAACCTTGAAGTAATTATATAAATGTTAACTATTATTATTCTCTCCAGTAGAAAACATAACACATAATGATGTTAAAAGAGAAAAGGTATATGTTGGTAAGCATTTAAGAAAAGTAAGTGTAAAATGAAAATTCTGTAGAGGGAAATAGCATTGCTGATAAGGAAGTTCAGTGAAAGTTATATAAAAGCAGGGCCATTTGGACTGGGTCTCAGAAGATGGGTAGGTAGGGTTTCAACAAATAGATATAAATGAAAGATCATCCTAGGTAGAAGATACAGTGTGAGAAAAGGTATGGATATAGAAAAGTAAATGATTTTATATTATATTTAATATTAGCATTTGACTAGAATATAGAGTATATGAAGAGGAGTAGTAGTACACATGACTGAAAAGGCAAATTACTTAATTTCTATCTTATTTTCCCATCTGTAAAATGGGGATAATGATAGTATCTAATTGTAAGGTTGTTGTGACAAACAAATAAGGCAATGTTTATAAGGCACTTTGTAAACTTTCAATAGCTACATAAATGTTAGCTATTAATATGAAGATTATTATTATTTATGGATGATTGGATCCTAGGAGCCCTTGAATTCAAGCTAAGATGTTCATACTTTATTTGGTAGGTCTTAGGGAACCTCTAAAACTTTTGAGCAGTGGAGTTATTAAAACTTTAATATCAGAATGATTAATTTGGAAAGATAAGAAAGAAACTGGAGGTAGAGCCACTGTTAAGGAAGTTCTTAATTAACACGGGGAGAGAGAATAAAAGAAAATGTATAAGAGAAGGTGGATTTGAGAGCAATGATGACAAGAGAATTAAAAAAAAAAGGCTTGGCAACTGCTTGGATGCAGTTGAAGAGCAGAAAATGGAGTCAAAGAAGATATTGAAGTTTAAATCCTGCAAATATTGAGGTGATTTTAATAGAATTTAAAATCTGGGAATATTGTGATGCTGTTAATAGAATTTAAAGCCTGAAAATTGGGGTGCTGTTAATAGAATTGTTCAAGCAAGGAAAAAAGCACCTTTTCCAAACGTAAATTTCAAGATGGTGAGGCATTACGATGAAGAGCAAGAGACATTAAAATGTAGATCAGGAACTCTAGAGACAGGTATGAACTGAGATAGAAAGTGTATTTTTGGAAACATTGATATGGAGGTAAAATTTGAAGCTGGGAGAGGTCTTCAAATGAAAAAAAAAAGTATTCATTTAAGACTGATTGAATGAATGGGCTTCCTTGCCTCTAACTCTGAAGAATTCCTGGGATGGGAAGAGAGAAATAATCTATAGTGTTTCCTCATTGCCTGCAGAGTCTGCTCCCTTGACCCAATATGACCCAAAGGTGTTGGGTTGCTTAAGTGTGGAGAGGAATTTTCTCCCTTGTCCCTCTCTTCCGACACACATTGAGTGCAGTCAGGATTAGACACTCTTGGCAAGAGACTGCCCATGGGTAGTGGTGGGGAAAAGGCCATTCCCACCTTGGAAAAAGGTTTCCTGATATCTTTCCTTCAACAAGGGGCAAAAAACTCATCAAGTACCAGTAGCTGCCGAGATTATGTCTGAGTGGGGGAGAAATGTGAAAAGTGATTGAAGTTAAAAATAAACACCACTCTGTGTGTGTATGTGTGTGTGTGTGTATTACTTCTGAAAAGCTAACATATAGAAATTAAGTAGTGTAGCACTGAGTATCAAGATGATTGGTTTCTGAATGAATAATGTACATTGTTTATCTCTTTTGACATCAAGCTTTCAAGTGCTGTTTTTCACATCCAAAATAAAGCATTCTATTAAAAAGCCCACATATTCACAATTCCACAAAATGTGCTTTTTTTGCAAATGTTTTGTGTGTAATGTTATCTGTGACCAATTTTGGCAGTTAACTTTATTGCATTATGTCTAGATTAGATAAATCAGTCTGATTTCTTCAAGGTGAAAAGGCAGATGTCTTCTTTGTTTTTAAGGATAATACATGATGTGAAAAGATTTCCATTTTCTTTGAAAAAAAGTGAATATTCTGCATATAGAGTATTCAGAATTTTAAAAATTAAAAAAAAAGCTTGACAAGATTATAAGGGCTCACATAGTGCTGTCAGTTTTTTTTTCTTTTTTGCTGAGGCAATTGGGGTTAAGTGACTTGCCCAGGGTCACACAGCTAGGAAGTGTCTGAGACCAGATTTGAACTCAGGTCCTCCTGACTTCAGGGCTGGTGAGTGCTGTCAGTTTCAAAAAAGTATTTTCCTTACTATGGGGGAGGTATTACATTTCATACCCATTTTACACATATAGAAACTAAAGTTCAGAGATGTGAGTTTCTTGTTTAGAATCACATAGCTGGCAAGTACCAGATCTGAGACTTGAACCCAAGTCTTTTTATTCTAAGATCAATAGTACTTTTATTACTACCATGTATTATTATGCCACAAAGCTGAATGTTTCAGTTTACTCTCTTCTGTGGTATGGTTTCTTTACTCTGACTTCTCAGAAAAAATTTTTTTTCTTATGTTCTCATATTTGGCTTACATTTTATTGTGCATTAGTGTATAGCAATACATATGCCAATAGGTATTGCCTTTACCCTAATAGATTATAAGTTTCACTAGAATGAAGACAATTTAATTTTCTTCTTGATCCTTCAGCAACTGGAATTGTGTATTAGGTACATAGTAGGGGCTTAATAAGTAATTGTTGAATCAATTTATCACTAAATCAATTATATAGACCAAAGAACTGAATTAGATTATTTCAAGATGTTATTGGCTATTTGACCTTATTTTCATTCTTTCCAGCCAGTAAAAATTATAGTGAATAGTGAGCATAAAATGAAATTGAGATCTTAAATCTTAGGGGATCCCATTGCTCTTTTTAGTTTAAAAGAAAGACTTAAAACAGGAATAGTAAAGGAGAAAGTCAATGTCAGAGAGATGAGAGAGGGAGGATTGTCAGAATTGTAAAGATCTGGAGAAGAACAGATTCAGAGGACATGTGAAAGTTTTATTCAAGTATGTAAAGAGTTTTCACATGGAAAGGGAATTTGTCTTGCTTTGTTTAACCTTGGAGTATAGAAATAGGAAAAATGAAGTGGAATTTACAAAGAGAAGATTTCTGATTCATATAAGAGAGAACTTTTGAATAATTGGAACTTTCCAAAACAAAATTGTCCGGCTTGGGTGATAATAGTCTCCCACTCCTGCAAGGATTGGATGGCTATTTGTCTTGTGTGCTATGTAAGGGATCCCCTTTTGTGTAATATTGTTAGTAATTCTATAAGCAACTTATATAGCACAATCTATACTTTCATTAATTAATTAATTTATAGATTTAATTAATAGTTTTACAGTTTAGTTTGCTTGCTAAAAGCATCTATCTAACTTTTCTAGGAAAAATTACCTTGTATTGCTAACATGGTCTACATGTACATTTTTAAGATGTTGTTTCAGATTATTAGGTGTCATGCAGGAACATTTGAACAAAGAAACAAACGAGTCTTTCCATCAATAATAGTTCTTAATATGATTTTATAATTAATAATACTTGATACTTAAAATAACAGTGAATAATCACATTGAAGAACTGTTGAAGAATTGAATACTCTGTATTTTCTGGCTTAGATAATATATTATGTTTTTACTGCCTTTAGTTATAAGAAAGAAGACAAATGCATCAAATTGGTGTAGTACTCGACTTCTTTATAAATCCCTGAACAATTTATAACATTTTGAGGCTACAGAAAAATCAAATGATTTTTTTAGTCCATGGTTAGTTGAGAGAGGGATATACAAGGTTGGCAGATTGGTGAAGATATTCAGAAATAAATGAAGGTATCAACATAGTGTGATTCAGAAGCTGAGTGGTATTTCTTTCAATTTTCCAAGAAATAAATAAGATATTAATTGAATATATATATATATATATATATATATATATATATAACAAGTTATATAGTCATAGTACACAGGCACTTTCTATTGTTCAGCATATGTGCAAAAAAAAAAGTTTCTTAGTCCATCAATGGCTGACTGACTGTTGACTGATCTAGACTACCTATAACCCTATGCAAAAATGTCAAGATCTCTAATAGCAGAGCAAAATAAAATAGATCTAGAATCTTGATTCTAAATCATGTTTTCTGAATTTTGGCTTTTTAGTTTGTGTTTCTATATTTCTGCTTTTCTAAACTGTCAATTACTTTGCTCATACTAGTTTCATGACTCTAATAAATTTCTCTTTTCAAAACAGTTATGTATCTATCTTTTAGGATGTAACTAAAATATGCATAATTAAAATCCTAAGGAATTAAACAGATTTAATTATTGAAAATTTTAATTATATACAACTCTTCTCCAGTTACTACAATTTTTAAAAAATTAGCCTTTCAAACACCAGTACATTATATTATAGTTACAAAAATAGATGATGTTGAGAAATATACTCTGATTCAGTAACTGTTACATTAAGATTGATTGTATGTTATACTCAAATATGCAACAAGCAGTTCAGTGACACAACTCATCTCTGTCATGAGCTTATACAGACTTATGGTGAAGGTTTCAGATTGCATCTGTCAAGATTTGACACATACTAACTCAAATTTTGTTTCATGTATTTGTGCAGTATTATATACTCACTGAGCTGTATTCCCTGTCATTTGGAACAAATTCGCCAAGTTAGTCTTGCTTTTGTTGGCTTTGATTTGAACAGTACTTTATTGGGGAAAAAAAAGTAAATCTCTTTAGGAACAATACTTTAAGTATCCTATAAATTTGTCCATTATTTCCCATCCCTTTTCTTTCCCTGATTCAGAAGAGCTTACATCTCAACTCTACTTTCTTGGAAGAGCGACTTACAGTTTGGAAAACAATGGTTTAAAACCTATTATCTGCAGTTCATTTTCTTCTCCATTGTCAATAAAGTAAAACATTGATACCCTGTGGGTCCAACTTTATTCATTTTATTGTGCTCCTTGTCCGAAATCACAATGAGGAACCTGGAAGTCTGTGCCAATTTTCACTTCTATTCTTTGGGGAATTATGGAAGGAATCATGGAAGATCCTTCTCAGTTATATTCTAGAAATGCAGATGTCAGAACAGATTATAAGATATGTGACCACTTTCTATTCAAAGAAAACCAAAATTCTAAGAATTAAATTTAGCTCACAAAAAAAAACCTTCATTTTTTTTTTCTTATGGGTGCTATATAGAAAGAATTTTTAAGCTTGAAATGGTCTTATTAATTATTTTGTCTCTACCTTTATTTTAGAGATAAGTAGGCTAAGGTTCTATTAGCAGTAAAAATTAGCCTCAAACTTATGTGTCCTAATTAACAAGAACGTATAATTGTTACATTATATTGGATTACTTTGATTTTGCTGACTATGTCATCTCAGGCTAATTACTCAATCTCCTTTGGAAAACATAGATTTCTCATCTCTAAAACAAGAAATTGAATTATATTATCCTTTAAGTCCTTCCCATGTCAAATATTTTAAGATTCAGTGACGCTTATTTTTCAAGGATATATGTATTATATGTAAGAGTCAATAACTGAGGTAAATTTAAGAATATCTTTAAAATACCACAGACATATACAAAAAAGTATTCTTGTATAAAACTCTAAGTATTACATATTCAGATAAAATGATAAGATCATTTAGTAATATGTTGATTAAAAGTATAAGAGATATGATTATATACCAGTATCTCTTGTACTTTTAATCAACATATTACTAAATGATCTTATCATTTATAGTTAATATACCTGTTCATAGAAAAAAAGTATGATTTTAATGAATTGCAATCACAATAAGTCAACATTGTGATATGGAAGCTAAAAATAAGTTAATGAGACCATAGGCTGTATTAATAGAATCAATGTTCAGAACCAAGGTTATGATATTCTCCTATAAAACATCTTAGACATCACACCTAAAAGAGTCTCTCCAGTTTTGTAAAGCACATTATCGGAATATTGCAGATAAAATATACTTTGTCAAATCCTTGTCCCATTCAGAAATTAAAACCCTGAGCATATGGCTTACCCCTACCTGTCATGTGCACCACTTGGCATCCTAGGGAATTGTGTGGTATCAACCAAACTCTTTATAATTCTCTGAAGATCTCAGAGAGCCTGGCTGCCATTTAACTCTTGGGTCCTCCCCTTTGTGGGTGGTATCACTTTCTCATCTGTTTATGGATATGGGCTAGTGCCAGACCAATAGACCCCATCAGCTTAGAAAAAGCTGATCTCTTCATGTAGTTCTTTCAAGGTTTCTTTCAGATCCATGCAACATTTCCTTACAAAGACATAATTGTATGCAGGTCTCAACCAGAGAAGCAGAAATAAATCAAAACAAGTTAAAATCAATACACCTTGTGCACACATCCCCAGTTTACTCCACTTCCAGTTGCCTACATCAACTCCTCAAGTGTCAGGCAGGGCTGACACACAGAAGTTCAAATCCCTGTTGTTCCCAGCTGAGAGCAAGTAGAGTTTTTACAAGGGCTAATCATAGATGTTGGTCTTTCCCAAAGCAAGAACCAGTTGCACTTGTAGTCAAGTTGTACTTTTAAAAGATGATGGCTCTAGTCCCTGATCTATGACCCTCGGTCTCTTTTGCCCTAAGCATATGCATTTAAATTTGTTTTTATCCCTGTAATCTTAGGAGATTCAAAGTGCTTTTTCCCTATCTTGAGATCAATTCCCTGACTACCACAATCCTGCCACAAGAAATGGATGGGGTTTGGTTGGAGAGGGAAAAACTTTAGTTGTCACAAAGAACCCTACCCAATCTTCCTTTCCAAATTCAAATTCAGTCAGTTTTTTTAATTCCCTCAATCCCTACTCCCCTATGTTTGACCTTTTCCATTATGTGCATACTTTGAGTTCTCTCTAGGCCATGGTTGCTCCTACTTGTTTGTATGGGTATGGCATAAATCTGTATCAAAGAAACTAATGAACTGGATTATGCCTAAT
>JAJPUD010024838.1:0-18281 GCA_023553655.1 Myrmecobius fasciatus
GAAAACAAGGGGGTTGGAGAGGAAAGAGAAAAGAAGTGTTAGAAATGAGGGGGAAATTGTGATGCTGGAGAATCCTGCCAGCAAGGATAAGGAGGAGCGGATACAGAAATTCTAGGGCCAATTTCTAGGGCCTTATCCAAGCACACTGATGGGAGGAAGGATTACTAAGATCCAAAACCTGCGAGCATTTTTAAAATGTATCACAAAGGCACCGGGGCTTTAATGACTGTTTTGATCTTACCTCATAACAGAAAGCCTTTAAATGCCAACTCCTGATTCAGCTGTAGCTGTGGTGACTCGGGGTTTGGAGGAGAGAGAGGAGTGAGGGGATGGACCCCCAACTGCTACTCTGAGAAAGCATCAACTCTAGGTCCCTGCAGTGGGGGACCCCCCCCCATTCCAAAAGGCTTAAGAACCGTGGACTGTACCCACCCTGCCTTGACCCATCCATCTCTTCTTAGCTTTAGTCTGGAGGCCGCACTTGGCCCTATTCACTTTGTCCATCAACACTTATGGAAAGCGCTGGCCTTGAACTTGGAACAGGCTTTCTCAGCTCCCTCCAGGTGACCACCATTTTGTGACTGCCCAAGCCTGGCGGGGAGGGTGCCAGAGAAAAGGCAGCATGTTGTAAATCACATGGCAATCACCCGCCTGCTCACTTAGCCTATCAAATTAAATGTTAGAAAAATTATTTATTCTTTTGGTTGAAATTAAAATAACCAAGTAGCAGGTGGATCCCTCTCCCAGGCAGGGAATGATGATGGAAGGGTGTGGGGATGGCTTATTTTAGCTTTGCAGAAAGCTGCTTCATCCCAAAGCCACCACTAGTGCCCCTCTCCACTCTATGGGCAGGTCAACCTTCGGCTAATGTGAACTTTATTTTTGTCCTTGTTCTGCCCATGCATTAACCGATCCCACCACAAATGTTTCTGCTGGGAAATGATGGTCCCTACTGTATCGGAGCACACTGACCCAGTGAGCATCCAGGTCACCGAGGGACTACAGAACCGTACGTCTCCCGCCGTAGGGACTGCTTGTGAGTGACCGGACAGGCGGCAGCACAGGCCTAGGCGGAGGAGTCCAAGTCCGAACCGCAGCTGAATAGACAACAGACTCACTATTTGACCTGGGACAGACTCCCCTGTTGCCCTGTGTACAAATGGGAAGTGAGATGTGGTGAAGACGTCTGCATGACCCTTTCCAAGAAGAAAGAGAAGAAAGAAGACCAGAAACTGGTGATTAGGAGCCACAAAGAATCTGAAGTAAACAAAAATAAATGTGTTATTACAGGGGTGAGGTAGGCACTAAGCCTGCAGTACTGGCTGGAAGCCCGTTTCATATACATTTCTCCATGCAGCAACAGCAAGGGCTGGGTTTTTTAAGCAACGCCAGAGATTCCTCTGCCTTTCCAAGGTCCGGAGAAGGGACAGAGCAGAGTGGGCACAAGAGAAGCCCACCGCTTACTGATGACCAATGACATAAGGAGAAATGACAAGAGTAAAAGAGAGACAGGAGTTGCATTTCCATAGCAAAGACAGGAGCTTACTGGGAGAACAAGGAGGTTTAGGCAGATTCAAGTACAGGAAACTGGCCAAATGAAATCGGGACGAGCCTGAAGCATGTGATTGGGGTGAGGGAGTGACTCCGTTAGGGAGGGAGAGGCAGAAGCTGCACAGAGTCTGAATTTGGGAAATGAGATCCCGAAGCTTGGAGGTAAACTCCACCGAGCACAGAAACTCAGAGTCAATGTGAACAGGGAAAAGGGCAGGAGAAGGGACCCGAGGCAGCCTAATGAGGAAGGGAGCAGGCTATCAAGCCATCATATGGTTCCATGTCTAAACTGGCTGAGAGCTAGGACACCACTAGAACTGCCCTCAGATGGGTGGCAGAAGTCGTTCAAGGTAGGAAAAAAGGGAGTGAGAGCAGCTGGGGTGTACAAGCCTCAGAGGGTCCTACTGGACACAGCACTTTCAAGAGTCCCTGCAGCCTTGGACACAGGTGAAAGCATCCCACTGTTTGCTCTCGGCATCCTGATGGCCGACAACTCCCAGCCGTCCCCGCCTGTGCCCGGGCAGGCCTTGGGGATCTCCAAGGCGAGGAGTGTGGCGCTCCGGGGTTGGCTTTCCTGGAAGTGGTGCCAAACGGACATTTTCTCATTTTCCTCTGACCCAGAACGTGGTTTCCTCCTCCATGCTTCCATTCAACTCAGTCAATTAAGGACTTGTACTTATCTAAACATGACAGACACAATTAAGTAAAGAATGTGGCACCTGCAGGAAAATATAAGTCCGGCACTGAAGAAACAGGGGTTGGTCTGCAATACTTGAAATCAGTCCTTGAAAGGGGCATCAAACCTACGGTCTGCCAGATCTGAGAGCCTCAAGGCAGATTCTGAGGCAGTTTCAGTACACTAGGAACTTTCTTAATCACAGCCACTCTCATCAGATTGCCACTATGACACTGACATGGAGTGGAAGCAAATTATATTCTTTAATAATAATCTCCCCCTACCCCCACAAACATGAACCATTTCCTCCTTTTTAAACCTCCATACCACCTCCAAAACAAGCCTTCCTTCTGGAAGACAGAACCATGAATTTTTTTTTAAAGTCCATTATTCACCTTGGAGACTAAGAGCTCAGATGGACCTATTATAGTGTGGGTTAAAAATAGGTACGTGGACTGCTCAGAGCACTTCCCCACACACAGGCTCCAACAGATGCTTCCTAAATGATCTTCCATAGAGACCCAAATCTAAGGCTGTAACCAGGCTCCCCCAAGCCAAAATCACTCCTAGTGCTCAGGAGCTGTAGTAGTTTTCTTTACAAGGAACAGGACAGATTCACTTGATCTTTTCCTGAAATTTTTCATTTCTTCAATGAAGACAAAGCAAAAGCTTAAGTGATAGCAGACAAGAACTCCTGGCGCCCTTAAGTAAACTAACGTACAAATAGAGTCAGAAAGCACTTTAGACTATGGAACTTCAGACAAAAGTCTAGGTCCTCACTTTTTTGAAAATGAGCTCCTGATGAGAATCTATGACCACCCTGGCTGGTCCAAGAGATGAGGGGTGGGGAGGAGGAGGGCTGCAATAAAGGGAGCTAAACGTGCCTGAAGTGTTTTGGCTACAAAAAGAAAGAGCTCCTCTGGGTTCAGAAGGAGGAGGTGCAGGAGAAGGAAAGCAGGGCATGTGCTCGGGCAATGGGGTACTTTAGATGAAGACACCAGAATCATCAGGACTTACACTGGACATACAAGTCTGGGTAGAGTGAGGATAGGAGAAGGACTGAGAAAGAGGAGGAGGGGGCAGAGGAGGAGCTTTCCTTACTTTTCTTCAGCTCAGATTCAGGTGAATGAGAACAGAGAGGAGTTGGGGTCTCAGCAGGAGCTGGAGATGGTCTCCCTGACCCAAGCTCAACAATGTCACAATAGTACCAAACCCCCTCGGTGTCCTCCCAAGAGCCAAGAGCAAGGGATCCTTGGGCATGCTTCCTGCCTTTTCTATTGAGGGAGATCCAGGGGGCTGTTTGAAAAATGGGAAAAATGCTCTCTGGAAGAACTCAATTTTCCAGGGCCTTCTGTGCAAAAGCAGCATTTCCTCTTCTCTTCCTCATCCTCCCTGTTCCCTCCCCCCCACATACTCATGAGCACATATACACAAGAACTTAATCAATCCTGGTCCGTTCTAAGGAGGCCAATCACATGTGGTTTCCATTTTCCCAAAGAAAATACACCAAATTCTTACAGGCAGTTTGGTGTAATCTGCGTCCCAGTGCAGCTCCAATGTGTAGGACAGTAAACTCAATGGAGACAGTTTGGGTAGTCCATTTAGAGACCAGCTCCGAGCTTGGTCTTACTAGGACCCCAGACTCTGACCTCTCTGCATCTGAAGGGCCGCCCTAGAGTTGTGTAGACATCTCCTGCCTGTCTGATGGCTTTTTCCATTCTCCTCCAGGGGTTTCTAAGATGCTGGGTGGAGCACCCAAAAGCTAGCTCATCCAAAGAGTTGGAAGCAATGGAAAGCAAGGTTAGGTGACACAGTCCAGGGAGGGGTGACTATTTCCTGTTTTCTAATTCATTCCTTAAGAATATCTCTTTCCAAGAGCAGGATTCTTTTTCACTTCTTCCTTCCTCATATTTTTTAAATGAATTCTGCCCCAGTCCACTGGTCCCTTATGTTTCCCTAGTGCACGCTACTTACGAGATCAGAAGGCAGCAGCATGTGCAAAAAGACTTTGGACACCACGTGCTGCCTGGCTCCAGGTGCTGAGAAGGGATTTCAGAAGAAGCATTCCCAAGGAGAAAAGCTGCTGGGGGTTCCAAGGCTTGGGAGTGCCAGCATGAGAGGGAATATCAAATCTCTGCAAAACTACTCTCACTCTGCGCCTTTCCTCCTATGCTAGGGCCTCAACATAGACTTGAAAAAGCTTGTTAAAAACAAAATCCTTCAGCAATCTGGCCCCCCTCTATTTGGGTACCTTAGTTGGATCCCCTTTATTTTTGTACTTTGTTTTCATTCCAATATAATATGGATGTGATCCATCAAAGCTGAAAGTGGAAGATAAGAAACCAGTAAAAACTAAGTCCTTGAAGTACAACTGTCCTTCAAACTCTAGGATCTGGCTGAGGGCGACAGGCAACATCATTTTAATTGGGGACATGTGGATTAAGACAGACTCTGGCTGGGTTTTGGGAAGGAACTGTGGGAAAGGGAAGAACATAGTTTCATTCTTCAGAACTACTCACAGAGAAATTATTTCAGAAAAGGAATGAGTACAGGACAGGGCAAAGGAGTGGGTACTGATACTGATGATATAGGCAAAGGTCCGGGAGGACTGATGGGGAATAAGGACAGCTCAGGGTAACTTGGGGGTGATTGGGCACAATTAAGTAAAGAATGTGGCACCTGCAGGAAAATATAAGTCCGGCCCGCTGAAGATTTCTGACGACTGCATGAAAGGGCTTTCTTTTTCCTTTGGGCCATTCTACAATTTCTACAATTTCTACAAGACAGATTCTAGGGATTGGTCAGCATTGCTCTGACTGCTGTCCTTGCTCCATGACACGCCGAAAGACCACACACAAAAGATTTTAAAGTAAGCTGGCTTTGCTGAGAAGCAGCTGGGAGTACTGGGACATACCGTCAATGATGGGCCACTTTGGAGCCCATATTGGGGCAAAAAGAAGAGAAAAAGGGAAGTTAAGGACGAGCAGGGTTCTGACAAGTTACCTACATCATTCCCCTCTCACTAAGCAAGACTTCACTTCAACCAGCTGAGAGAGCGAGGGAGCTTTTAGTCTCTAATCTATGGCAAAGCGTGGCCGTCCCTCCCTAACCCACCTCTCTCCTCTCCTCAGTTTGTGGGATTCTCCTCCAAGAACTTCCCACCTGCTTTCCATGTCTGTTAAGGGACCGAGGGCTTCGGGAGCTCCCTGAGAGGACTGAGGCCTACTCAGGCTCAAGCCTTAAGGGTTCAACGCGTGGTTACAGGAGTGGGAAAGTCCTTCCAAGGCGAAAGCCCCCGTAGCAAAACAAAAAGCACGTTCCGGCCATCGGTCCTTGCGGGCAGCTGCCAGCGGGCCATCTTGGCCGGCCGAGCCGGCCGTCTCCCTCCCCGCACGGAAGCACCCCTTGTCGAGATCCCAGCTGTCGGATTATGCCTGAGCTCATATCACGCTCCATCAAAGAGGCGGCTCCCAGCCTCCCCCCTTTGTGCTGGCCCGGGTGACCACAAGCCCCGGGCTTGTTCTGTCCCCATGAGCACGGAGGCGGGAAGGAGCCCAGGGAGGGGACTTGGGCACCGTCCAGGGGGTGCAGTCAGAGGCCAAAGTCCGTCTCACCCCCGAGCCCTGCTCGTCTCTGAGGAAGTGCCCACGTCCCTGCGCTCGGGGGGACAGAAAGGCAGAGTGGGGTCGGGCTGCAGGGGCCGCTGAGAAGCAGGGGGGCTCAGAAGAGCTGGGGGGGCCCAAGAGGAGGCTCTCACAGGAGCCGCTCAGGTAAGAGGTAGGGGGTCTGAGGGGGGGGCTCATGAGGGGAGGGAGAATGGAGAGGAGAGGAAGTAAGGGTGACCCCGAGGTGATGGCCGGGGGCGTCCTCACCCCAAATAAGGCGGCGCACAAGAGGGACTAGTCTTGGAGGGAAGGTGAAGGGTCCCAGTTGTAACCCGAGAAGAAGCCTCAGGGCATCCAAGGGGTGAGGAGCTGCAGGGAGTGAGCGATGGGGCGCCGAATTCAGCCATGGAGCCTTCTGCCTGGAGATGGAACTGGAGCCCAGGAGAGCCCGTGGAGAGAAAAAAGGCAGCCCCAGACAGAGCCCCCGGGGGGATCCTGACGCGGAGCGCAGCTCCTTACCTGGGGCTCGCGACCCCAAACGGGTTCTCATAACTCGACATGGGGATCGTTGCTTTGCCTGTTCTATATGCCCATATGCCCGGGTCAAGAGTGGAAAGTGTGAGAGGCCCTGGCAGAGGGGGAGCCTGGCACCAGGAAAGTCCCAGCAGGGGGGAGCGCAAACCAGCCTGGAGGCCTCTGAAAAGCCACCTGTGGGACGAACTCAGGAAGGCAGGCTCAGGGGCTACGCCTTTAAAGAAAGGCCTACAAGGGTCTGCAGTCTGGAGGCAGGAGCAGCCAGCCGGAGTCAAGCTTTCGGGGGGGGCGAGCTCCGTGCCGGGGAGGGCTCCAAAGGAAGGGCCGGCTCCCACTCAGACTTGGGAAAAGGGCAGAGGAGGAGGCCCAGAGGCAGGGGGGCTCGTGAGGCGCCGAGACTGTCCAGAACCCCTCACGGGCCTCCCTCTCCCCCCTCCCTCGAATCTGCCTTCCAGGCCTGCTCACTTGCCCCTGCAGCAGCTCTCCGATGCTCACCCACACTGGTGCAGCCCTGAGGCCGGGCTCAGGCCCCATCACTGGGCTGCCATGGTGCCGTCTGTCCCCTCGAGCCCCGCTCTGCTCCAGTGCTCCCATTCCCCAAAGTGGGGCCAGCCGTGCCCTCGCAGAGCTCCAGGAGCCTGCCCGGAGCAGGCCGGCCCCTTCTCCTTCCCAGTACTTCCCGAGGCGTGCCCGCCGAGGCCCCAAGGCTGGCCAGGAGCAGGCTCCTCCCCTCTCAGCCCCGGGCACGCTCCCTGGCTGACGCTCTCCTTCCTCATTTCACCTCCCGCCTTCCCTCACGTGCCAGCCAGAATCCGGCCTTCTCCCACCCCCTCTTCATGCCAGGGCCTCCCACCCTTCCATCCCTTCCCGCATACATCTTCTCTGCACGTTTGTTTGCTTGTTGTCTCCCCCACAGACTGTGAGCTCCCCAGCACATAGTAGGTGCTTTTTAAGAAGGGGAGCATTAGGGACTGCTTACAGACTGACTGACTGAGCTCGCTCTCTCCTGAGGCAGAAGGGAGCCCTAAACGTTGGGGGCTTCAGGGGAGAAGAGAAGGTTTCACACAGCTGGCCACGGGAGTCGAATAACAACAGGATTTCTCTGCCACAATAAGAGCCTGGGAGGTGTTCCCTGGCAACTTTCAGCAGCCGGAGGGAGCAAGCACCAGCAGGAGCAAGCATCATCCTTAGGAGGAGGAGGCAGCAATGGAGGCTTAACCAGAGGCCAAAGCTGTTAAAATCGTGCGGGAGGTCAGAGCATCACAGAGGGCAGGGTCAGGCGACGGGCAGAGGGAGACACAAGGGGAGGGACCCCGGGAAGCAGCGAAGGGCCAAGGGCCCGGGGCTGATGCCCAGGAACTGGCAGGCGCGTGTCTGCAAGGACGCAAGCACTGAAGAACCCAAATAGGAGCTCAGCAAGCCCCGGGACAGGCTGTGGCAGCCTGGGGCGTCCTCCCAGAGGAGGAAATTCCTGTCACCGCACAGGTCGCCACTCCCAGAGCACTGGGAGGTAGGGGGCCTTGCCCGTCAGGGGCAGGACTGGAATCCAGGTCTTCCTGGAGACAGATTCGGTGAATCCTGGGGGGGGTTGGGGTGATGCTGGCTAGAATGAGGGAGCTGGGCCTGGCACTAACTACAGCTATGGCCCCACACGTGGCCGGGCTGTCCACAAGGAGCCACGTGGGGCGGGGGGGGGGGGGGAGCCCTGGGCCTTTGGTGCCAGGGTTCTAGCTCGGCTGGGAGTCAGGAGAGGGGAGCACCTGCAAAATGAGCTTGTCTTGTCACATGATACCCGAGACACCCGCGTGCCAGAAAAGCCAAATAGCCTCATGTGGGTGAGGGCATGCCCAAGGTGGCTGAGGTACCTTCGCACCTGGCACAGGTGCCCGAGAGCCAAGGGGGCTGAACAAACGGTCGCCCAGCAGCCCCAGAATTGTTCGTCGGCTCTGTGCAGTGTGGGACCTGGGCATGGGACCTGACAGCCTCTTCCCTCTTGTCCTTCCCTGGCAAAAGGGTGACAGTGTCCAAGGCCCGTCCGGGGCACTGTCCCATTTACTTCTCACAATGATACTGGGTGGTAGGGCAAGGCAGACCTCAGGACCAGGGCCTGCCAAGGAAAGGACACTCAGAGGGAGGTGCCCGAGGTGCCCTGGCTGGAGGGGGGCAGAGATGAGACAGGGCCGGACCCGCAGCTCGGGGCTGCCTGTCTCCCCCTCAGCCAAGCGGCAGATCCAAGCTGACTGCCTCACCCGTGAGAGGAAATGAGACTGACGTGTTCTCGTGCCCTTCTTTCTTTCTGCTCTTTGAAAAGAAGAGCCGGACAAACGGGAGGCTCTACCCAGCTTGGCGGCCCTCCACTGCGGGGCTGTCCCTTGGGGGGTGCCTGGGGGTGGGGGTCTGAGGGAAAGCAAGCCCCCCCCCATCGCCATCCTGCTTTCCTCCTTCTGGCAGCGCTCTTCACTTCCCACTCAGAGCCCCCCATTTTCACATAAAGGCTGAGCCCCGGAGGCGGGGAGAGCAGACTTTCCATCCCCAACAGTGCCCAGGGGCGGCTCGGCCTCTCCGGTCACCCCCGGGTGACTCCATCAGAGTTTGCTTCGATGGCCTGAAGGTGACCTGGTGTCAGCTGTCACGGGCCGCTCTTCCAGGGACCCCATTCCGGGTCAAGTGGGAAACAAAGGCTGGCTCTCAGCAGCCCCGACTCCCTGACGCGCAGCCTCATTTCACGCTCCGCCTGGCTCAGGCGCCTGCCCCCCAAACAGGCTCTGACCACAAAGCTAACAAGAGGACGTTGCACCTCAGGGGAAACGCGGGCTCTGCGAGCGTGCTAAGTGAGTCTCTCCCAACATCCACCTGGACCGGGCTCGTAAAGGCCGCGCCAGCCGCTGGGCGAGACGTTCCCGGCGCGGCCGGAGGAGTTCTGCCTTCCCGCCACAGGGGGAGTGAAGGAATGGGGGGCTTGGGGGGCCGCTCGATGGCGCAGCGGAGAGAGCACCGAGTGCCAATCCAGCCTCGCCCACGTGACACTTACTGGCTGTGTGATCCTGGGCAAGTCACTTAACCCCAAGAGCCAAAACCACCGGGGCGGGCAGGAGGGGAGCAGAGAGCAGAGAGCAGAGACACAGCACCCGGCGCCATTTAAAGGAAAAAAGCAGGGACCCAGAGAGGGAGAAGGCGGAGGCTGACCTGATGATGAAGGCTCCTCTGCTCTCCAGGAGTTTGCGCTCGCTGCTGAACCTCTTCAGCAAGTTGATCATGAACTTGTAAAAGTAAGAATTCATGGTGGGAGAGGAAGGCGAACACTCCAGACCTCTGGAACCTGGAAAGAGGGAACAGCGCTGCTGGTCACGCTGGCTGACACTGTGCGGACCGCGAGGAACGCAAGCAAACGGGGCGCGAGGGGCCGGGAGAGAGAGCGGGCTCTGGGCCGCGTCCATCCTCCGAGAAACAGCCCAGTAACTGATTACTTCTGTCACACAAAGTCCTCTTAGCAAACACTATAAAACACCGTAGGGAGTCATTCACTCTCTACCAGGGCTAACTGAGGGAGAGAAAAGGCAGGAAGGAGCCGCCATGTGCCCAATGGAGCAGAGGGAGAGAAGCCACTCAGTTACTGCTCCTGCTCCAGGCAAAGGAGGCCACGGAACTGTTCCGGTTTTATAAACACCGGCACCATCTGTCACAAAAGGCCCCCAAGTCACTCATGGGGTCATGGGGACAGAGCTGGAGGGCGGCCTAACGGCCAAATGACCCACCTCCCTCCTTCCCTGCCCTCAGGCACTGCCCAGGCCCTCACCTGGCTGGGCTCCCCCCATCTTCCCTGGGCTCTGCAGCCTGCCTCCCTCCCTCCTCTCTCTCCCGTCCCCAGGACCCATCCCTGACTGGCAAGTCCTCCTCATCCTTCCCCGCGGGGAGCAGCCCCGGTGTGGCTCACCGCCCTCCGGGACATGGCTCTCAGGGTTCCCAGGCCCCTTCTCCCGGATCGCCGGCTTCCTCCCCGACAGTGCCCTGCTGGTCGGACAGCATTGGCTCGTGCTGTCTCCATCATGATCCCCACGCTTTGGCTCTGGGCCGTCCTCAATCCTTGCTCCACAACCTCATCAGCTCCGGGGTCTGACAGGACTTTATGCACAGGACTCCTAGTCCTGCACAGCCAGCCCTGGTCTCCCCCTTCGGGTGGACATTTCAAGCTCGACACATCTAAAGTTACACTGGTCATTGCTCCTGCTGAGCCTTCCTTTCCTGACCAAGTCACCGGGATCCTGCGGTGCTTCAGGTTTGTTATCTTGGCTTTATCCTGGACTCCTCCTCTCACCCCCTAATCAGCCGCCATTACTCGATACGCTCATCACACCTTGTAAGTGAGCTGCTTCTCTCCATCTTCCCTAAATATGGATCTGACCTGGAACTCCCTTTCCATCCTCTCAGGATAAGGTGGAAACTCCTCGCTTAGTCTCGAGAGCCCTATGAGAGCCCCAACCGGCCTTCCTCATCTCCTGGACCCTCCTCTGCCTTTGCTCCCTGCCCTGCCTCAGCTGCTTCCTCACTTCCCATGGGACTTCCTGGAGGTCCCCCCCACGAACAGCCTCCTTTTGTGCGTGTTCAGGCTGTCTCTAGTTTAAGATGCACCACTACAATGTGAACTCCTTTTGGGCCTTTTCCCCCTCTGGCCTTACATGCTCAGTGCCTGGCACAACACTGGGCACAGAAAGGAAACTGAGTAAGCGGTTGTGCAGGAATGACGCCCCGGTGCCCTTTGCAGGCCTACTGCATCCCTGCAGTCCCAGGTGCTGGCCCTGTGGGCCAGGTGAAAGGCAAGTGAAGCTCAAATCTCGCCAATTTGTGTCTGGAAACTCATCTGCAACGTAGAGAGTCCAAGACCACAGGATCAGGGCCTTGTTGTAATGGAGAGCTCTCCAAAGTGTGCCACGCAATCACTACCAAGTCTCACTGGACCTCGTGCAGCAGAGCATGGAATTCTGGTCCTCCAGAAGTTTGGCCTTCCCATGACAAGCCCATCAGCCGTATCTGTGGGGCGGCCCCTCCCAGGCCCCCTGACCTTCCCAATCTATCAGGCGGTGAGCACAAAGGTGTGATCGGCAGGTCTGCCATTTCCCTTGATGCTTGATGTTGGCTCCCTCAGGCCCCATGAGCGCAGGGCTCTGGGCAAGTTCTAAGTGGCAGACAGGCGAGGAAAGAAAAATAGAGCGAGAAGGTCAAAGGAACAAGGTTTGCAGTGAGATTGCAGTTCAGATGTGGGGCTGGGGCTTCTTTCCCAGTGATATTAAGTCCAAAGCAGAACACATCCAGCCGTACAAGCCCAGCAGAGCGCACGCTTTGGCTTCTTTTAGCCTAAAACTCCTCCACCCCAGAGGCTCCGTACTGCATCACACATGAAGAACGTGCACAACCATCAGCAGTGCTACGCTCTCCAAAGACAGCAGGCCTTAAGGAGGCACCAGCTGCCAGACTGAATGCTGGGACTACAAAGACAAACCTTGGAGGGCTTCTATTGTGCTGGGAACAGGGAAAGGAGTCACCGTGTAGGGACGCACAGAGATGGCAATTTGGGGGAGGAGGAGGATGGAGAGGGAGGGAAGGGGCAGGCAGGTCTGAGCTGGGAAGTGTGTGTTTTGTCCCAAAGGCAACAAGCAGGCTGGGCCACAGGCAGCGCAATCAAAGACAGAGCGGAGCCTGGAGGCTGATGGAGTCGTGTGAGAGATCTGAAAAGTGGTCCAACCTCAGGTTCCTGAGGAGCCTACTAGTCTAGTTTATTTCACTGGCACCTACGTTTGAAAAATCAGCAGGGAAAATCCATTTCCAGGAAGTCACCTCTCTGGCAGGCTTTTTTACTTTACTTCCTCTCAAAAGTTCCCCATAAGGAAGAGGTTAGATATACTTAGAAGAATTTTTTCTGATATTTATTCTAAGAAAAGTCTTTCCCAGGGTCTCCTGCTTCCTTGGGAGACACCTAAAAGTTGGCTTGGAGCGCATTACAAGCTTCGGAGAGACATGGGCAGGTTTCATTCCGGGATCCCTACTGAGGAAACCTGTGGCTTAATAGGGACCAGTGACCGAAGTGGCAAACAGGCTCCATTCTTTTGTCCATGGGGCTGTTTTTTTCAGCACTGAGTGTCACGTTCTTGTACATGGAATTGACCCAGCACTCAGGCTTAGGTGAGGGCTGCTGCCTTAGAAGAGGAATCCCTAGGGTACAGTTACTCTACCACCACCTAACTTATTCATTCTTTAGCTTTCCCTACTTCATGCTGCCAATTTAGTTCTAAGTGGGTCTGGACAATTAAAAGTACAGTTTCTGGAATGCATATATACATATATTCCTGTATACACAGATACCCAGTACTATGTATAACAAAATATAGAAAGAGCCCACTTTGAAGGCCTTCTCCTGGCTGCTTTCTGGCAGTCTGATCTCCTCCCATACAAATCCATGTTTGCTAAAGGTTTCCAGAGACTCCAAAAAGAAATGGGAGCCATCTGGGAGTTAGTCAAAGAAGGATTTCTCCACTGCAGAGTCCGATTGAGGAGTATATCTCCTCCATGACAGAGGTGCTGGAAGCCTTTGCAGGGTATTAGGAAGAGATGCTACTTAATAATTGTGAGAACCTGGGCAAGTCACAACCTCTCAGCCATAATTTCCCATCTGTAAAATAGTATGTCATTATCTACTTCACTGGGATGTTATGAGGTACCAGAGAGGGTATATAAAGAACTTGATAAACCTAAATGCGCTATAGCAATGCCAGCTATCATTATTATTCAAGTCTCTGAGTCTTGATGGTTCCAGTATACAACACTAAGTCCCCAGAAGTATCACACTGAGTTGGTTTTCACTTGGCTGTCACTGAACAGCAGAAAGAATTATATAAGTGCTCTGATCCTGGCCCAGGGGGGGACAGCTACTGCTTAAGAGCCCCCTCACTATCCTGGATACCACCAGCTTTTGTCTGGTAGTTGTGAAGCCTTCTAACCATTGGCACAGTTATTGCCAGGGAGAGAGTACCCCAAATCAATTGGGCACAGAGAGGGGGGCTCAATACCACTGTTCTCATCAAAGTTTTCCTGACACTGACCTTCTCTAATTCCTCCTTGATTAGCAAGCTATTGAGATGCATTCTGAGCCAGGAGATTAATACCTATAACTTCAATAAACTGCTGAAATGCTCTGCATTATCAATCTCTAGAATGGGATATATCAATACTCAGCACTAACTGGAACCCTATATATAAGAAGATCATGAAGGACATAATGATTGCTTCAGGATGACCAAAGAAGAGAGTCTGGATTTTAATACTCTTGAGTTCATGGAGACTGGCTAGGTACTCATTTTTTTTAAGAGAGCAGCTTTCAAGAGAGATCTCCTCTGTCAAGGACTTGATTCTCGTTAATCTTGATGATTGCGTGACTTTGAAAACCATCTTCAAGTTTTATAGCTACCTCTGGCCTTCTGTTTTCAATGACACACAGATGGAGTTTAAGAATGACTGTTACAGAACCTTCAGGTGCTCAGTCGGATTAGTGATGGTCACACAGAACCAGTACACAGGAGGCGGAGACTAGACTAAGCTCAGTCACGGGACTTCTCTCTCTACGCTCAATCCCTTAAGCTTCACTGCTGCCATTGCCCAATAAGGATCCTAGATGCTGTTGGAATTCCCGTCCTGGTCTTTGCTGGACCTTCCTACTTCAATACATCGTCAGTACCTGAAACTCACTACGTCCACAAGGAACCCATCATTTTAGCCCTTCTGTCTACCCTTCTTCTAAGGAGACAGCCACACTCTGAGCCGTTCTGGCTCTTCTGCTTCCTCTCTCAGTGCCTATTTCTAACCAGTCTTCGAGGCCTTCCGAGTGCACCTTCCAAGCATCCCTTACTCCAGCCCTCCCTTCTAACCACCTAGCCTCCAATTCTGGGCAGGCCCACTGCACCGTTCTTGGACTCTCACAAGCAGTTCTTATTTGGTATCCTTCTGCCTCTAACCATCCTTCATGTAAATGTCTAGTAGGCTTCCAGATACACAGGTCTGGTGAGGTCATTCTTGGGCCAGAACATCAGTTGCTCTCTCCCACTCTCCCCCAAAGCCTCTCCTAATCAGGCCCTGCCCCCCTTTCCTATTTTATTTCACACGACTCTCCTTCACTCAGTCAATATTCCAGCCAAAATGGACTAGGAGCTATTTGTGGAACTTGATATTTAATCTCCTTTTCTTTCTTGTCTTTAAAAACCTAGGCTGAAGGCTCGGCTCAGGTGCTCCCACCCCCAGTTTCCCCACTTCTCACTGATGCTCTTTTCCTATTCTCAAATGTGTCTGTCCACATGGTCTGTCCGAGCTCTCCTTTGCCCCCTTCACTCTTGCTCTTGTACCACACTTGTTGTGTGCATGGCCTGTTCCCTCACAGAATGTAAGCTCCCCGTACTCCTCAGCATCTATCATGCAGTAGCACTCGGCCAAGTTTTCTGAACTTAGAGAAATGACAGAATTTGTAGGCCCTGGGCTGAATATCAGAAGGACGTCTGAAATTCTCTATGGGAAACTTCCAGGATAGTACCCAGATTATATCTGTGAGCTTGCTGGGGGGCTCTGGCTAAAGAAGGAAGAACTCTGTTCCTTCTGAGATCTGTGCCTTAACCAACCTGTGAGACCTCTGGGTAGGAGAATCCAGTCTGCTTACTGGCAAACCAGCCTGGCTAAAGAGAAGAATCTGGGCCTTTTGGGGTAGGAACCATGAATTCTGACATCTGTTAGGTGCTGACTTCTCCCTGGATCACATGTAGCCAAAGGGCAGAGGCTATCTTGGGCGGTGTGGCCACTGATTGTGTGTGATGGAGAAAGGCAGGGATTTCACGAAATGAGAGAAAAGAAGGCAAAATCATGTTGAGCAGCCTCAGGTAATTCAAATGCTCACGCTGCATTTCTTTTTAAGAAAGCACTAGAGTCTCAGAGACATCAGCATGTCTCTGGCATGCAGTCCCTCTGGGCAACGGCATCGGCCGCTTGGGGACCCGTTGGGGGCCTAGGACCCTCTCTCCAGAAAGGCTGGAACACCAGGCTGAGCTCTGCCTGGGTTTCTCCCAAATAAGAATCCAGGATGGGACCCCTGCTCTCTAGTCTACCCTGTGTCTTCTGCAAGCAAGGTAGCAAGAAGTCTATCAGAGACTGAGCAGAAGGACCTGGAAACTGCTGATCGTGGGGAAAATCTGAGCAGGGCTAAAGGACTCCAGGCTATCGGGCTCCGAGGGGGAAGGTGACGTTTCTGGGCTTCAGGTAGGACGCAGGAATGCTGGTTTTGGAGCCAGGAGTTCACAAGTGAACTTAAAAGGAATCCTATAACTCGGAGGCCTGCAGGCTGGGGGAGCAGATGGGAAGCTGCTCTCACGCTCAGCACGGAGCCAAGGCCCAGCTTGCCCTCATAAAACTCAGCCCCTGCCAAGACTCAAAGGGCACAGAGTATTAGGAAAAGCACACGGCCCCAGTAACCACGGGGAGAAGTCAGTGGTGGATGAAGGAGAGTCGGGGGAAGGAGAGGAAGGGAAGCTGGCCTCATTATTTCCCAGGCTCTCCCAGCTCTGGGAAGGGAGCCTTCTGAGAAGGAATAATCCTCTCCCCAAACTCCTCCCCAGGCAGCCAATACCACCCCCACCCCAGGATAGTCAGGGCTACTAAGACATGAAAGAGAAACAGAGAGTCGGGCAGAGAGGAGGACGCGTGAGCTCGATGCAGCACATCAAAGGCAGCTCAGCAAACGGAAGGTCTCCCCGGCACACTCCCCCCTCCGGCTGCAGTTTCAAAGGTCTCCCACTTCCAACTCTCCTGCCTTGATGTGTATGTACTTAGAGCCTGGACAGACAGGAAATGCCTGTTCCCCACCAGCAGCGATGGAGGGCTCTCGGAGGCCGAGCCCAGAGCCCCGGGCTCCCCGGTGCCCCACGGGATGCCCAATGCGGGGATGGCAGCAAGTGAGCCCTGGGGAGCCCGGCTTGGTGGGCTGGGAAGCACCCTCAAGCGGGGTGTGAGGAAGAGGAGGGGTGTATCGTGCAGGAGGAGAGAAGGGAAATCTCGTTTTTAGCGTGGAAGGCCGGCAGGGGCGGGAGGCCATCGAGTGCTCCCCAGGAGCCTTCTCCGGGCAGTGTGGCTGTCAAGCAGCTCCCGTGACAGGGCGGCCCAGGACAGGGCCAGACGGATGCGGGCGGGAGCATTGCAGACACAGAGCCAGGTCCTGCAGATGCTGCTAAGTGAAACCTGATGTGGCGACATGGGAATCTGCAGAATGTCTCACAAACAGCCTTCTCTGGGATGTTTTGGATTTGGTTTGGTGGATGTGACGTGAAGGAACCTCACATGTCGGGATAAAAATAGCCCTGTTCTTTTACACACAACCCAAGGGAGGGCTCACTCAAACCAGATGTAAAAATGTCGGCCCCCGAGCTCCCTTCCAACACGGGGCGGCCCCCCCCCCTGCACCCCACTGAGACAGGCGCTCAGAAGACTCGGCAGCCGGGCCAGCGGGGTCCGTCCAGGAGGGAGACCAGCGGCCACCTGACCTGGGATCGGAGGGCTGGAGGAGGGAGGCCACCCAGCACTGTCTTGCCATTACTTTTAAAACCCAACCCGCTTCATTCTCAAGGCCTATAAACTGCAGCGTTAATGCCCCTTCCTGGGGCCTGATCCCTCTCTCTCTCCCTGGTGCCCAGTTCTTGCCCCTATCGACATAGGAAGTGAATGGCCGGGCCCAGTCAGGAAGAAAGCAGGTTCTTAAGGACAGGGGAAAAGCATCCCCCCGCCACACACGCACAGGGAGCTTAGGATACAGCTGGGGTCTGCTCCGAGGCTTGCCCTCTCTCTGTCTATGGCACTCCAGGGAGGGAACGTCCAAGCTGGGCACTATCTCAATCCAGCACCATTTCTGGCTGCCACTTTTACAGTAAGAAACAAGTCAACGAGCAATAAATAGAATTTCTAGCTGATAATGGCTAAAGAAAATGGAAACCCACCCATCTGTCCCAAGAAAACAGCTGTTGCAAGAAGGGCCGGCGGCCAAATGCAGCAAGGGGAGGTGGAGGGGGAAGGCAGACGCTGCCTCAGCACCATGTAAGCAGGAGGAAGCTCCAGAGGGCTCCGGAGACAGCTGGGAGGGAAGGACGCCTCCCAAGGCCCTCGGGACGGCTGGGTGCCTGGGGACAGGTGGAGGTCTGGCACCAAGAGCAACACGGCCTCCTAGGAAGAATGGTCCTGGGGCAGGAAGGGCAAGGCAGTGGGAGGAACGTTCTGGGGAGGACTGGTCAGCCCACACCATGGGAGGCTGCCCATCTGCGCCTCTGCCGGGGTCCCAGCAGAGAAGCGTCCCAGGCCACTTGGAGGGCCGAGAAATCGAGGGAGGGCAAGGAGCGTCTGCACTCGGGCCCCTTCGAGGGGCGGGCGAGTGGCCCGGGCAGGAATGACGTGTCTCCTCCGGGGCTCAGCAAGGCTTCCCCACCCCTCGTAACCAAACGGCACCAGCCCAGACTGGGAGGCTTTCCTCCTTCTGGGAGACCCCGAGACGGCCTCCCCCGCATCTTCCCAGGCTCCACAAACTGCTCGCTTTCCTGGCCCGGGATCCCAAAGACGTCAGCGTCTCCACCAGATGAGCCCAAGTAATGGGGAGAGAGCCGCGCCAGGAGCGCCTCGGAGGGGCTGCCAGCAGGCCACCACGGCAGGGCCCGGAGGGGCGGGCAGCAGTGACTCTTCCCCAAACTGGAACCTTCCACTTCTGCTCCCCGGCAGCCTTGGCTTTCAGACTCAGCATTCGGTTTCCTATAAAACCTTATGATTTTCCCAAGATGTGCTGTCTTTTATGCCTAAAAAATCTGTGTGTGTGTGTGTGTGTGTGTGTGTGTGTGTGTGTGTGTGTGTGT
>JAJPUD010024839.1:0-18279 GCA_023553655.1 Myrmecobius fasciatus
CTGTTCATTGTCATAAACTATTTTTATTGTCTTTTTTAACTATCTATTTTTCTCATATTCTTCTCCTGAATCATGATCTAATGCAACTCTTCTTTATGCAACTATAACCCATAGGTCTACCCTTAGCCTTCTTTTCTTCTTTATCTAATTTTTTCTCTTTGGAGAATTCACTAACTTCTATAAGAGAATGGTATCATCTACATTCAAATGTCTCCCAGATATAGGTAGCCAGCCCTCATCTTTATTTTAATGTCATTTTTTTATCAGCAAGTGTTCACAACTACCTGAATGTTCCATAAGCTTCTCTCTATAGCAGTAGTGTCAAACTTAAATAACATAAATCCTTGTATCATCCATATTAAATTAGAAAACTAAATGTAACATTATCTAAGTTGCATTGAATTTGAAATATTTTGTTAAACATTTTAATGTGATTCAGGTCACATTTTGGTGCTATTTGTAAGCATGTGTGGAGTATGACACTTCACAAAACAGCAAATTCCAAATTTCTAAATCTACCCTTCTTCTAACACTTTAATTTTTAATAACTGATAAATATTTTTGGTTCAATTTAGTTGTTTAGCTAAGTGTTTTTCTTTTCCACCTGCTAAATTATCTATGCTTTTGTAATCACTATCCAAATTTAGAGTTTTGTCATTTCTTGGTTGTAATATTCCAATGGCCTCTTAATTGGTTCCACCTCCATTATTTCTCTCTGCAATCAACTATGGCCAAATTTATACTATTAACCACAGATTCCACTATATATCTCTTTCATTAAGAAGCATCAATAGTTCCACATATAAGAAAGTCATCTCATCCCTTAACTTCATTTGAGAAAGAACATCATGCAAAAATATCACTTGGCTATAGAAATATATAAATAAGCTAGTTTGAAAGAGATGAAATATTAAATGTTTCAGAAAAAAACCCTATGTTAGTCCATATTGTGAAAGGCATTAAATGAAAAAAAAACATTTTTATGATATTTTAAGACACTTCAGAAATTACTAATGTTTGTACATGTGCATATGTATGCACATATGTCAAGGTATATATGTCTGTCTATATACACACATAGACACACACACAAACACATTGAAGTTGTAAGTATCTCAGAAGTAATCAATATTCTACTCAAAGTATAACTCTCAATTAGAAAATTCCCGCAGAAAATCACTTGGCCCAGAGTAATCACATTTGAAGATAATTCTAATAGTTATAAATAATTTTGTTTGTTTTTATTTTTGTATTTATCTTGGCTATAAGCTCAATATACCCAGTTCCACTACTCAGTGCAGAGACACCAAAAATGACTTGAAAAAGTAGCAAGAAAGAGTTATTTCATTAGAATGAGAACACATTAGGAAACCAACAGCAGGGGCAATAATGACAGCAGCTTCTAGAGGTCTCAATCTATATACAGCAAAGGAATTGATTAGCTAATCAGAAGGAGATTTCTTTACTAGCACTGAAGGAGCACTCTGCTGCTTTAGTACATTGGATCTTATAGCCAAGGTGAAACAGTGGACCTCCTCATATTTCAAGGGAAGAAAAGAATGCTTGTGGCTGTTCAAATACACCTTGAAAAAAAAGTAAAAATTTAGAGGTTCTGAAAAAGATCTCTAAAAAAAGCTGAACAAAATCCCTGAAACTTGGGACATTACATGTTTCACAATGGAAATAGACCCCTCCTGGGGGGCAGAGCCAACATGGTGGAGAGCAGACATGACTTTCTATGACCTTCTTTGATCTTTTTTCAAACCAATAGTAGATTAACTTGTAAACTGGTTTTGGAGTTATAGAATCTATAAATATTTGGAGTACTATACATTCCCAGAAGAAGATACCTTGGAAGAACTTCAGAACAGGCCTGTTTCAAACAGTCAGGAGGACAGTCTGCTGAACCCATACCATATCAGAGGAAGACAAGGAAAAGGACCTGGGGCAGGGAATCAGTGGTGCAGCTCCCATGCACCGGGGCATTGTCTGGGAGACTCTTAGGCTACTCTTTCCTGGTTGTAAGCAGCTGCCTTGGCAGATGTTCTAAAAAAGGAAAATTGTAAACCACTGAGGCCCGAAAGAAAACCAGACCTAGCCACATTTACCCAGCATTGTAAGTTAATCAATAAAACTGTCCCAGGGCAAATTAAATCAGCTATCAAACTTTTCCATTGAAAAGACCTCAAGTCTTAAAAAAAAGAATAAAAAACCAAAAATAACTTTCACCATAGACAGCTTTTGAAGGTGGCCTAGTTGTGCCAGATCTAAAAACTATATTATAAAGCAGAGGTGATCAAAATCATTTGATACTGATTAAGAAATAGTGTAGCCAATTAGTGGAATAGGTTAGGCTCAAAGAACAAAATAGTCAATAACTATACCAATCTAGTGTTTGACAAACTTAAAGACCCCAGCTTTTGGGATAAGAACTTACTATTTGACAAAAACTGCTGGGAAAAATGGAAACTCCAATGGAAGAAATTAGGCTTCAACCTACAACTAACACCACATAACAAGGTAAGATCTAAATGCATTCATGAGTTAGGTATAGTGATATTATAAGCAAATTAGAGGATGATAGGATAGTTTATCTCTCAGATCTGTGGAGAAGGAAGGAATTTGTGTCCAAAGAAAAACTGGAACTCATAATTGAATACCAGATAGTTAATTTTGACTATATTAAGTAAAAAAGGTTTTGTACAAACAAAACTAATGCAGACAAGATCAGAAGGGAAGTAATAAATTGGGAAATCATTTTTACATTTAAAAGTTCTGATAAAGGCCTCATTTAAGAACTGACTCTAATTTATAAGAATTTAAGCCATTATCTAATCAATAAATGGTCAAAGTATATGCACAGTCAATTTTCAGATGAAGAAATTAAAATTATTTCTAATCATATGAGAAGGTGCTCTAAATTACTATTGAATAGATAAATTAAGACAACTCTGAGATATCACTACTGGCCTGTCAGATTGGCTAAGGTGACAGGAAAAGATAATGATGAATGTTGGAGGGGATGTGGGAAAACTGGGACACTGATACATTGTTGGTAGAACTGTGAATGGATCCAGATAAAATTTTAGCAATGTGTAATGCAATTTGGAACTATATTAAAAAATAATTTGGAACTATGTTCAAAAAGTTATCAAATTGTGCATACTAGTTGATCCAGCAATGTTTCTACTTGGCCTATAGAATTATCTGATCAAGGAGAAAATATTGCAAGAAGACAGAAAGAAACAATTCAAATATCAAGTCACAATGAAGATTACCCAGGATATAGCAGCTTCCACTTGAAAGGGCCTGTAATTTGATATTCAGAAAAGCAAAGGAACTTGGGTTGCACCCAAGAATGAACTACCCAGCAAAATTAAGCATTATCTTTTAGGGACAAAAATTGACATTTAATGAAACAGCCAAATTTCATTCATTTCTAATGAAAAGATCAGAGCTGAAAAGAAAATTTGGTCTTCAAATAAAGAACTCAAGAGATGCATAAAAAGGTAAAAAGAAAAGAAAAATAATGTTTCTTTTAAAAGTTAAAAAGCTGATATCTCTATATGGAAAAATGATATGTTTTAAGCTTGAGAACTCTATCTCTGCTATGGGCATATTTATATATACATACATATGCATGTGCAATTTGATTTTATTTTGATGATATGAAAAAGAAACTAGAGATAGAAAGGGGATTGTACTGGAAGAATAGGGGAAAGGGGAAAGGAAAGGGAGAGGCTAATAGAAGGGAGGATAGAAGTAGAAGAGGAAATATATAAGAAAAGGGGAAAGGCTATAAAAGGGAAAAGCTGTTTGAGGGAGCTGGTGATCAGAAGTAAAATACTGGGGAATAGAGAAAAGAGAAAAGGAAAGAAAAATGTCTACCAAGGAAATTAAGATGGCAAGAAATACAGAGTTAGTAATTTTAACTGTGAATATGAATGGGATGAATTTTCCCACAAAACAGATGTAGAAAGAAGGCTGGATTAAAAGCCAGAATCCAACAATATGTTGTCTACAAGGAACACATTTAAATCAAAATGATATATAAAAAGTAAAGATAAAAGGCTGGAGCAGAATCTATTGTGCTTCAATTGAAGTTAAAAAAGCAGAGTTACTGATCTTGATGTCAGATCAAGCAAAAGCAAAAATAAAACTAATGAAAAACAGATAACAAAGGAAACTACATAATGCTAAAGGGTGCCATAGATAATGAAGTAATATCAATACTAAAGATATGTGCAACAAATGGTATAGCATGCAAATTTCTAGAAGAGAAGGTAAAAGAACTCCAAAAGGAATTAGACAGCAAAATTGTCCTAGTAACAGATCATATCTGAACTTTGCTCTCTCAGAACTACTTAAATTGAAACACAAACGAATTAAGAAAGAAGTTAAGGAGGTAAATAGAGTTTTAGAAAAATTAGGTATAATAGACTTTTGGAGAAAGCTGAATGGAGACAGAAGGGAATATACATTTTTATCAGCAGTACATGAAACCTACACAAAACCTGACCATGCATTACGGTATAAAACCCTCAAAATCAAATGCAGAAAGGTAGAAATAGTCAATGCATCTTTTTTCAGATCATAAAGCAATAAAAATTATGTACAATAAAAGGCCAAAGGAAAAATAGAGCAAAAATAATTGAAATTTAACCCTAAAGAATGAGTGGGTAAAACAACAAATCAACACAGATGAGAATTTCATTCAAGAGAATGTCAATAATGAATCAACATACCAAAATTTATGGGATACTGCCAAAGCAGTTCTTGAGAAAGATTGTATGTATCTAGATGCATAATTGCATAAAACACAGAAAGAAAAGATCACTGAATTGATATGCAACTAAAAAAGCTTAAAAAAGAAAAAAAAACCCTCCCAAACAAACATTAAATATGAAATTCTGAAAATAAAAGGGGAAATTGATAAAACTGAATTTAAGAAAGCTATTGATATAATAAGAAAAACTAAGAGTTCATTTTCTTTTCTTTTCTTTTAATTAAAGCTTTTTTTATTTACAAAACATGAGTGATTTTTCTACATTGACCTTTACAACATCTTTTTTTTGTTCCAAATTTTTCCCCTTCTTTCCCCTACCCCCACAGCTAGATGACAGGTAGTCCAATACATGTTAAATATGTTAAATTTATGACAAATCCAATATATTTATACATATCTATACAGTTATTGCTCAAGAAAAATCAGATCTAGAAATAGAAAAAAAACAAACAACCTAAGCAGAAAAACAAAATGCAAGCAAATATTCAGAGAAAGTGTTAAAATGCTGTGTTGTGGTCCATACTCAGTTCCCACAGGTCTCTCTAGTTGTATATGACTGTCTTCATTGCTGAACAATAGGAACTTGTATGAATCACCTCATTGTTGAAGAGAACCATGTCCATCAGAATAGATCATCATATAGTCTTGTTGTGTATGATGATCTCCTGGTTCTGCTCATTTCACTAAGCATCAGTTCATGCAAGTCTCCCCAGGCCTCTCTGAAATCATCATGTTGGTCGTTTCTTACAGAACAATAATATTCCATAACATTCATATACCATAATTTATTCAGCCATTCTCCAATTGATGGGCATCCTTTCAATTTCCAGTTTCTTGCCACTACAAAAAGGACTGCCCCAAACATTTTTGCACATGTGGGTCCATTTCTCTCTTTTAAGATCTCTTTGGAATATAGGCCCAGTAAAAGCACTGCTGGATCAAAGGGTATGCATAGTTTGATAACTCTTTGAGCATAGTTCCAGATTGCTCTCCAGAATGGTTGGATCCATTCATAGTTCCACCAACAATGTATCAGTGTCCCAGTTTTCCCACACCCCCTCCAACATTTGTTATTATCTTTTCCCATCATCTTAGCCAATCTGATAAGTGTGTGGTGATATCTCAGAGTTGTGTTAATTTGCATTTCTCTGATAAATAGTGATTTGGAGCACCTTTCATTTGACTAGAAATAGTTTCAATTTCTTCATCTGAAAATTGTCTGTTCATATCTTTTGACCATTTATCAATTGGAGAATGGATTGAATTCTTATATATTTGGGTCAAATCTCTATATATTTTATAAATGAGGCCTTCATCAGAACCTTTGAACGTAAAAATATTTTCCCAGTTTATTGCTCCCTTCTAATTTGTCTGCATTTATTTTGTTTGTACAAAAAAATTTTTAACTTGATACAGTCAAAATTATATCTTGTGATTAATGATAATATCTAGTTCTTCTTTGGTCACAAATTCCTTCCTCCTCCACAGATCTGAGAGGTAAACTATCCTACGTTCTCTTAATTTGTTTATAATATCATTCTTTATGTCTAGATCATGAATCCATCTCAACCTTATCTTGATATAAGGTGTTAGGTGTGTGTCAATGCCTAGTTTCTTCCATTCTAGTTTCCAATTTTCCAGGCAGTTTTTGGCAAATAGTGGGTTTTTATCCAAAAAGCTGGGGTATGGGGTTTTATCAAACAGTAGATTACTGTAGTCCTTGACTATTTTGTCATGTGAACCCAACCTATTTCATTCATCAACTACTCTGTTTCTTCGCCAGTACCAAATGGTTTTGATGACGGCTGCTATATAATATAGTTTTAGATCTGGTACATCTAGGACACTCTAAGAGATAATGTTATAAAAAAATAACAAAATAGTTAAACTTTTAGTTAATTTGATTAGAAGGAAAGAAGAAAACCAAGCCGCTATTGTCAAAAATGCAAAGGGAGAACTTTGCATCAATAATGAGGAAATTATACCAATAATTAGGAAGTATTTTGGCCCAATTATATGTCAATAAATGGAATAATTTAAATGAAATTGAGGAATATTTCCAAAACATAGGTTGCCCAATTTAACAGAAGAGGAAATAAATTACTTCAATAGTCCTATTTTAGAAAAAGAAATTGAGCAAGCTATTGACCAGATCCATAAGAAAAAATCTCCAGGACCAGATGGATTTACAAGTGAATTATATCAAACATTTAAAGAACAATTAATTTCAATGTTATGCAAAATATTTGGAAAAATAGGGAAAGAAGGAACTCTACCCAATTCCTTTTATGAGACAGATATGGTGTTGATACTTAATCCAGGGTGGGTCAAAACAGAGAAAGAAAATTAAAGACAAATTCCTTAATAAATATTGATGCAAAAAAGTCATAAATTAAATATTAACAAAGAGATTGCAACAAGTTATCCCTAGGATAATACACCGTGAACTAATGGGATTTATATCAAGCATGCTGGACTGCTTCAATATATGGAAAATAATTAACATAATTCACTAAAGCCATAAGTAAACTAAGTAAATTATATCATTATCTCAATAGATACAGAAAAATCATTTGACAAAATCTAATACCCATTCCTGTTAAAAACAATAGATAATATAGGAATAAATGGAGTTTTTAATTAAAGTGATCAGTAGCCTCTATTTAATACCATGAGATGGTATCATATGTAATGGGGAAAAACTAGAACTATTCCCAATAAAATCAAGGGTGAAACAAAGTTGTTTCCTATCACTATTACTATTCAATATTGTATTAGAAATGTTAGCTTTGGCAATAAGAGAAGGAAAAGAGATTAAAGGAATTACTGTAGATAACAAGGGAAGTGAATTATCACTCTTTACAGATATAATGGTATGCTTAGAGAATCCTAGAGAATCAAATAAAAATAAATCAGAGACAATCCACAAATTTAGTAAAGTTGCAGGATACAAAATAAAACAATGTAAATCATTAGCATTTATAGATATATTACCAACAAAACCCAGCAGCAAGAAATACAAAGAGAAATTACATGTAAAAAACTGTAGATACTACGAAATATTTGAGAATCTACCTACCAATACAAATTGAACACAATTACAAAATACATTCAAATCTAATCTCTTGGAAAAAATATCAGGTACTCATGGATAGGCTGATCTAATAAAACAAAAATGACAATACTATCTATATTTATCTACTAATTCAGTGCCATCCCAATGAAACACCTAAGAAATTTTTTTACAGAGTAGGAAAAATAATAACAAAGTTCATCTGGAATAACAAAAAGTGAAAAATTTCAAGGAAATTAATGAAAGAAAGTATAAATCAATGTGACCAAGCTGTGACAGACCTAAAACTATATTATAAAACAGTCATCAAAACCACTGGGTATTGGCTAAAAAATAGAGTAATTGATCAGTGGAACAGAATAGGCTCACAAGATAAAAACAATCAATGATTATGGTAATCTAGATTTTGACAAAAACTTCAAGGAGAATTGGAGATTATTATGGTAGAAACTAAGCACTGACCCATATCTAATACTGTTTACAAAAACAAAATTGAAATGGGTTCATGATTTAGACTTAAAGATATAATAATCAAATTAGAAGAACAATGGATGATGTACCTCTCAGATCTATGAAGAAGAAGGAAATTGTGGCCGAAGAAGAATTGGAGTACATTATTAAATATGAAATAGATAATTTTGATTATATTAATTTTAAAAGTTTTTGTTCAAACAAAACCAATGCAGACTAGTTTGGAAGGAATAAAATAAAATGGGGAAAATATTTTACAATCAGGAATTATGATAAAGGCCTTATTTCTAAAATATATATATATATATATATATATAACTCAAATTTATAAGAATTTAAGCTATTCTCTAATTGATAAATAATGAAAGGATATGAACAGACAATTTTTAGATGAAGAAATTGAAACCATTTATAGTCAGGCTTCTAAGGTGCTATAAAACACTATCAGAGAAATGCAAATTAAGACAACTCTAAGAAACCACTACATACCTCTCAGATTGACTAAGATCACAGAAAAAGATGATGATTAATATTGGAGGGGAGTTGAAAAAGCTGGAATAATAATACATTGTTGGTGAAGTTGTGACCTGATCCAACCCTTCTGGAGAACAATTTAGAACAATGCCCAAAGGGCTATCCTGCTGTGCATATCCTTTGATCTATCAGTGTTTCTGTTGGGCTTTTATTCCAAAGAGATCATAAAGGAAAGGGACCTATATGTGTAAAAATATTTTGGCAGATCTTTTTGTAGTGACAAGAAACTGGAATTTGATTTAATTGGCAATAATGAAACAACATACCAAAACCTATAGGATGCAGCCAAAGTGGAGCTTAGAAAAAGTTTTTATAACTCTTAATAGTTATATGAATAAAATAGAGGAAGAGATCAATTAATTGGGCAACTAAAAAAGCTTGAAAAAAAAGAAAAACCTCCAATTAAATACCAAATTTGAAATTCTGAAACTCAAAGAAGAAATTAATAAAATTGAAAATAAGAAACTTTTGAACTAATTAATAAAATTAAGAGTTGGCTATGTTAATAAACTCACACAATTGATAAATCTTTGATTAATTTGTTTAGAAAAAGGAAAGAATAAAACCCATGACCAGAATCAAAAATGAAAATTGTAATCTTATCAAGAAAGAAGAAGAGATTAAATAACTAATCAGGAGATATTTTGTCCAAATACATATATTAACAAATCTGACAATGTAAAGAGAATCAATAAATATTTATAAAAGTATAAATTGCATAGCTTACCATAAGAGAAAATATATTACTTAGTGCCATTTTAAGAGAAAATATTGAATGTCATCAATGAACTACTTAAGAAAAAATTTCCAGGATAAAATGGATTTCCAAGTGAATTCTATCAAACATTTAAAGAATAATTACTTTCAATACTATGTAAACAATTTTCCAATAAGGTAAATAAAGAGTTCCACTCATTTCCTTCCATGACACAAATATGGTGCTGATAGCTAAGCCAAGAAGTCAAAACAGAGAAGAAAGTGGCAGTCCAATCTCCCTAATGAATATTGCTGCAAAAATTTTAAATAAAATGTCATCAAAGAGATTACTGCTATTTATCAGCAAAATAATTAAGTGGGATTTATACTAGAATTGCAGGGCTAGTTTAAAACCAGGAAAAGTATTGATATAATCAACCATATAAATAGCAAAACTAACAGAAATCATATGATAATTTAAATAAAGAAAAGCTTTTAACAAAATACAGTACCCATTCCTATCAAAACCACTGGAGAGCACAGGTATAAAAAGAATTTTCCTTAAAATGATATACAACATTATCTAAATAATCAGCAAGCATTGTTTGAGGAGAAACTATAGGACTTTCCAATAAGATCAGAAATGAAAAAAAAATTCCCATTATCATTACTATTATTCAACATTACACTAGAAATGTAGGCCTTAGCAAAAGGTAAAGAAAAAGAAATTGAAGGAAGTAGAATAGGCAACAAGGCGACAAAACTATTGCTCTTTAAAGATGGTACAATGCAATACTTAGTGTCCTATGGAATCACCCAAGCACTTAATTGAAAAAATTAACAGTTTTAGCAAAGATGTAAGAGATGAAATAAACCTGCACAAATCATTATCATTTCTATATATTACAAACAAAACCCTACACCAAGAGATAGAAAGGCAAATTCAATTTAAAGTAACCATAGGCAAAATAAAATATTTGGGTGTCTGCCAAATAAACCTAGGAAATATATGTGCACAATTACAAAATGCAAATAACGTTAAATGTAAACAATTAGGAAAATATCATTTGGTTATGAGTAGGTCAAACTAATACAGTAATAATGACAGTTCTACCCAAATTGATCTACTTGTTCAGTACCGTACCAATCAAACTGCCAAAAAAGTCATAAAACTAAAAAAAATTACAACAAAATTCTTCTGAAAGAAAAAAAGGTCAAGAATATAAAGGAAATTGAAAAAAATACAAAGGACAGTAGTAGCCTACCAGTTCTACACCCAAAATTGTATGATAAAGCAGCAGTTATATAAAAAAAAACATATGATACTGGCTAAGAAATAGAGTGGTATATCAGTGGAATAGATTAGATAAACATATCACAATAATAAATGACTACAGTAATCTAATATTTGATAAACCCCAATCTTACTATTTCTTAAATAACCATTGGAAAAACTGGAAAGTAATATGTCAGAAAGTGAGCATGGACCAATATTTCATTCGCCATATGAAAATAAGATCAAAATGGGTACATGATTTAGCTATAAAGGATGATACTATAAGGAAATTAGAAATATCAAGGCATAATTTTCTTATCAGATCCTTGGAGAAGGAAGGAAATTATGGCCAAAGAACTAGAGAACATTATGAAATGGGCAACAAACAACTTTGATTACATTAAATTAATAAGTTTTTCACAAACAAAACCAATACAGCTAAGATTAGGAGGGAAGCTGAAAGCTAGGGGGAAGGGGAAATTCACTAGATGCTTCTGATATAGGCTTTGTTTCTAAAATATATAAAGAACTGAGTAAAATTCATAAGAATAGAAATAATTTCCCTGTTGATTAATGGTCAAAAGATATGAACAGAAAATTTTCAGATACAATAATTAGTCATCTAGAGTCATATAAAAATGTTGTAAATCATTATTGATTAAAGCAATGCAATTAAACCATTTCTGAGGTAACAACTGAAATCTCTCAGATTGGCTAAAATGAGAAGAAAAGGTAATGATTAATGTTGGAAGGAATGTGGAAACCCTGGAATACTAATGCATTGTTGGAGGAGATGTGAGATGATCCATTTTTTTGGAGAGAAATTTGGAACTATGTGCATTGCGCTATGCATCTGTTATACTTCTGGGTCTGTATCTCAAGGAAAACTTAAAAGAGGAAAAAGGACTCACATGTGTAAAAATGTTTGTAGCTGCTCTTTTTTGTGATGCCAAAGAATTGGAAAATGCTCATCAATTGGGGAATGGCTCAGTAAGTTATGGTATATGAAAGTTATGGAATATTATTGTTCTATAAAAATGGTGAACAAACTGATTTTAGAAAGGCCTGCCAAGATTTATATAAAAAGATGCTAAGCAAAACAAGCAGAGCAAGGAATACATTGTACATAGTAACAGCAAGATTTTGTGATTATTAACTATGCAAAAATTGGTTCTTCTCAGATGTTTAGTGATCTACAACAATCCCAATAAACTTTGGATAGAAAATGCCAACTATATCCAGAAAGAGAACTATGGAAATTGAATACAAACCAACACACACTATCTTCACTATTTTTTATATTTTTTTCCTCATGGCTTTTTTTTCACTCTGTTCTGATTTTTTTCTCCCAACATGATACATAAGAAAATGTGTGTTTTAAAAAGAAAATGAATGTACATGTATAGCCAGAAAAAAAAATTTTTGAAAAAAAGGAAAACAAATGTCTCAATGGTGTTCATTTGTTGTTGTTGTTGTTTTGTTTTTGGTTAATATTCATCATGAGCATTGCAAAGAATGATGGCTAAGTATTTCATGAAATGCTATTTCTTGTTTCCCCCTCCCTAAGGATGTTCTATTATTTATAATTCCATCTATTCTAATTTAATTTACTGCAATAATGTAAACATTGGTGTTTCATTTCCTCTAATAATATTGATTCCACTTCTACAGAAGTTACAGTTAATCTCCTCAAAAGTGATACCATTATAACTCAACATGGCATAGACATATCCATGACTTTTTGAAGGCTATATTATTACAGATACTCTAACAGGATTTAGTAATAATGAAAGTCTTTGAGCATGGAAACAATGATTATGTGAATCAGTTGTCCAATGGCTACCCTAAGTATGAAATGTTTCACTTTCAAATGCATTACTCGCTTTTGGGTAATTCTTCATCCTTACCTCCTAAAGAAACAAGTGAAATTACCTAAGGTAATATACAATTACTTTTTTCTCCTGCAATAATGGTGGCAGAGTGTGTGGGAATGTTTAATATATCCAAGACAATTTTATAGTCATGGGATAACATGAGAAATAGTGAAATCTTTGGTAAAAATTGTCACTCTTTAATACTATAATTGTTAAAATGTTAGATTATTATAGTTGGAAATAGCTTGTATATAAGATCATTTTTATACTTATCTTCCCCTCGTGAAGGTCACTTTTTAAAAAGTGCTCACTTTTAACTTTGGAATAACTTAAACAAAGATTTTGGATTATGATGTAACAGAGGGAGGTGGGGAGAAAATGGCACATTTCTAATTACTATTTGAAGAAAGAAGTGGCATTTCTGTTTCAGATAAAGTGTGCTATGTCCCTTAATGGCATTTTAAAAAAATCAGTGACCTTACCTTTCTTTTCTAGAGTAGAAAGCTGAATCCTATAAATCATGCTACTTTACATTTCCAGACTTGAAATATGTGTTATATTGACTTGGATTCCATTTCTAGTGCCCCAAGTTAACTTTTTGTTATTTCTAATCAGAGGGAACTGTTTGTATTTGTTTTTACTTTCATTGTTCATTAAAGTCCAGGTTCACTGAGCTTTTTATAGTTATAGGGAAAGAAAGAGATTTTCACCTATATAACTCACCTTAATAGACTGATAAATAACCATGAAGGTTCTAGCCATTTTCTGTTATTGGAAATGTTGAGTACTGTCAGACTTAAATGAACTGGAAACAAACCTAGAATTAATCTGCTGATATTAGGATTTGAAACTGATTATTTCTGAAAACTTGTTTTAGGAACTTTCACTCTATTGGGAAATAATTTTTAGAAATCACTGACTAGATCTATGAGCTTGCTTGCTCCATTGTTTGTGAAGAACTATTAGTACCCACATTTTGTGCTATGGGATTTTTTTGTGAACTCTGTTAAAATCCTTATAGTTTGATTAAATCAATTAACAAGCATCTATTAAACATGTACTATGTGCCAAGTAATTTTTAAAGAAACTATTTTACCTTCTTGTTACTGAATTAGTTATTTGGACAATAGGAAATAAGATCTGACATTTCCTATTGTCAGAAGTTCTGAAATCATTCAATAAGTTAGATTTTTATTTTGCATGGGAACACAATCTTTTATTTAGCATAATTCTGATTTTATTCCATCCTGGAAGTTATTTTGATAATGAGAGAAATTTTCAGTTTAGAAGAGAGTTTGATTTTAAAACAATAAACATTATTAAACACAAACTAGGTACAAGTTACCATGTTAGGTCCTGGGACATTCAAAGCACCAAAATGCTAGTAAAAACAAAGAAAAATTAGGAATAACTCATCAAAACTTCTCTGTGTAGTGTAATAAAACCAATCAATAAAGAAAATATTGATTGCTTCTCATTTGTTTCTGATAAGTAATTTAACTTTTTAAAGGTAAAAATGTCAGGAACATCTCATGATGACAAGTAAGATTAGTAGTACAAAAATTTCAGAAATATCAAACTGACTTATGTAGAATTTTCAGTGACTTCCAGTATTTTTAGCTGTGTAATATATGCTAAATATTATATTGATCATATTTCACCAATATGTAGGAAAAATTTTATGGCTTCTAAAAGCAATTATGTATGATTTTTTGGTTCAGATATACACCAAATATGGTACTTAGAAGAATTTTTAAAAGCACCAGCTAGGTAGGGACATTATATGTTACTTTATATACCAATATTATAAGGTTATTCCATCTCATCTCTGTTACAAATTTAGCATTAGCTTCTGAATTTCAAAATCTTATCCCTTAATTGAATTTGCTGTTCAGGTATAGTTGAAAAGCAAGTTGGAAAATTATCACCACACTTCCCCTTACCCCCTGAAGAATAAGAAACAAAGCAACACAAACAGACACACACATACACACACACAAACACACAGCAAGTATCACACATCATGACCCGAAATGAATTAAAAAGGAAATTCATGGTACTAGTGGTACAGGGAACTTTTCAAACATTGTTTAAAGCAATATGATCATAAAAAGAAGGAAAAACAAACAAAAAACAACAGGTAAGTAAATTTACTGTTGGGAGTCCAAGAAGTAATTTGAGATCTCTTGCAATTTCAAGTTTTTTTTTTCTTATTTATTTAACTGTATGCTTCTATCTTTATTCTTCTAAGATTCTTAGTATGCTCATGAATAGTTGAAGAATGTTTTTGTTTCTGTTTAACTTTTAATTTAGAAATAGTTCACACAATGATGCACTTAAAAATTAGAGGAAGTAATTAACTTTCCACATTTTCAGTAATTTGCATGGTGTCTGGCATAATTGCCTTCTCATTATAAATCATCTTTTGAAAATTATCCCAGGTTGGTTATTTATTCCAATGGTACCAATACATTCAGCAAAATAGAGGAACATGTATCATGTCATGTGGTAGAAAATCATATAAACACTTACGGCTCATTTTCAAAAAAAATATTTTTGAATATTAAAATCACTGCCAGATTTTAACATTCATGATGTTAGTGTCAATAATATTAAAGATTTGTACATTTTTTAAAGATTTGAAAAAAAAAGACCTTACCAACATTATGCCATTTAAGTTTCATTCAATGTTATGTTATAAAAAATACAGGTATTATATCACCATTTTATTGATAAGTAACCTAATATTTAAAGAAGTCAAGTGGTTCACACAGGATTCCACAGAGTGTGATATGGATAAGAATTGAAAAACAGATTCTTCCTGACTCCAACTCTAGCATTTATCTACCACAACTCACTATATATGTTACCTATCAGAACAGTAACATATCAAATCTTCTTATTGAGCTCCCAGATGCTGCCAAACTGATAAAAGAGTTGAAAATGCACTAGAAAAGGATAAAGTTGAAAATATACAATGACCACAAGCCAGAAATATCCATGGAGTAAATTTTGGTCTCAGGTGCTAAATACATATGGCAGAACACATAGAAGTAGAGATACGCTTTCCAATAGAAAATCATTCAATATGTATGTATTTGAGCTGAATACTGGGTTCAGAATCTGAGGATATGGATTTGAATATAATTTTTGCAATTTAATAATTTCATACCTTTGAAAAGTTGTTTAAATTTGCTACACTTGATTTTCCTCATCTGTAAATTAAGGATAAATAATACTCTCAGTTCTCTTACAGAATTGTTGGATGATGAAAAGAGGATCTATGAAAACAACTGAAACATATCAAGGTAAAAAGCAAGTATATAGAATAAAAAGCAATGATGTATTGTACTATTTATCTTTGAATCTCCAACAGTACCTAGTATAGTATATATACTATATTATATAGAATATATACACCATAGAAATGAATGGTTAGTCTCTGGTTTGGGGATACATAAGAAAATAGATAAATGATATCATTGCTATAGCTATCCATGGTTCAGATTTGAAGCAAATTAATTTAAAAAAAATGGTAAATCAAGTAAAGGAGCTGGGGGAAAAGGTGCAGGAACTAGAAATGCTTAAAATATTTCTAAGAAAATTGTACTAAAAATGAGTGGAAAAAATCAGAAAGATAAAAAGGAATACAATAAATATTTGGATATAATGGAAAGAACGCCGAATCTGCAAGCAGCAGAACTATATGAATATCACTTCTAATCATTATTACCAATGTCACTTTGGCAAGATTCTTTCCATCTTCATATGTTAATCTGAAAATGGAGAATTTGAATTTTATGATCACGAAGGTCCCTTCTTTCTCTCAATTTTATGATCAGAAGATCATTAAAAGTTAGAGAAAGAGGCAATCTTAAGCAAGAGACGAGAAAAAAGAACAATCAAGAAGAAACAGTTGGGGGGAGGTATAACTTCAAAAAATTAATATGCATTTGACAAATCTTCCAAGTTGCAAGGGACTAATTAACATGTTGGGAATATAGAAATGAAAAACAACACTGAGGTCCTTTACCTCAAATATTTTCATGAATGTAATAAGAAAAAGTTTAGGAGGTAATTGTAGAAATCCACGTGGAGCATATTGGATTGAAAAATGCACATAAGAATATTTATTTAGTGCTTTAAGTTTTCCTTAACATTTTACATAATATTATCTCACTTTATCCCCACAACAACTCTGTCAGATAAATGCTATTATTCCAAATGTTACAGAGGCCAAGAAAAGTTAAATACCTTACCTAAACAATTGATTTACCAGAGCTGAGATGAGAATTGACCTCTGATTTTAACATACTCCAATTTCAATACTCTCTACTATGATATTTGGAATCTAGGGACTTGAAATTAAATATTATTCATGCCGTTTTTGGAAAATAAACAAAATGTTTTCAAGCCTGATTTTCTTATCTAAAATGAGGAAAAATTCTGTTCCTCCTAATTACATCAGAGAATTGTTCTAGGAGCAAAAGATATAATGGATATGCAATCAATGGAAATACTATATTTTCAAAGCAAATTCATGTAGAGATACTTTTTCCATGTGTGCCTCCAATGCTGATACAAAGAACATGAGAATTATACAGTTTGGGGATGGACAAGTATAAGAGAGCTCAATGATGTATGAAAAATGGAGAAGGGAGGGATTTTGTAAAATTATTAAATAATTATTAAAAGACCACTGTTTAATTTTTTCTTATCTTTATTTCTTTCAGAAGTAAGCCTCTCAATATATAATGTCCAAAGTCATTGTTATATTTCCATGTATAAATATATTAAAAAAAGAAATGAACAAAAACACTTATATACTAAAGATAAGAGATGGAAATCCTAGCAACTTGCATGTTGATCATGCTTGATAAATGAGCAGTAATAGTTTCTCTTTATTATATATCTGATGTTAACTATTAGATTTAAAGGCATTATAAAATTGCCACCTCCACCTCCCATAAAAGTTAGGAAGATCAATGATTCATTGTCCAACAAACATATTTACATTTCACAACTTGGTAAAACTTTTGGATGATTTTCTTCTAAAGTATGGAAAAAATGTGCATATCTGCACAGTTCCCCAATATATAACAAGTGTTTACCTAATTGCCATTTCCAATGTTTTTATGTTATTTTATATATATATATATATATATATATATATATATATAAGATTTCAAGCCACTCTTCAGTAGATAAGTGGTCAAGGGACATGAACAGACAATTTTCAGATGATGAAATTAAAACCATCTCTAGTCATATGAAAAGTTGCTCCAAATCACTATTGACCAGAGAAATGCAAATTAAGACAACTCTGAGGTACCACTACACACCTGTCAGATTGGCTAAAATGACAGGAAAAGATAATGATGAATGTTGGAGGGGATGTTGGAAGACTGGGACACTGATGCATTGTTGGTGGAGCTGTGAACGGATAGAGCCATTCTGGAGAGGAATTTGGAGCTATGCTCAAAAAGTTATCAAACTATGCATACCCTTTGACCCAGCAGTGTTTCTATTGGGCTTATATCCTAAAGAGATTTTTTTTCTTTTTTTTTTT
>JAJPUD010024840.1:972-18277 GCA_023553655.1 Myrmecobius fasciatus
ATGAGAGTAAGATTTACACAGTGCTCATCTCCCTCCCCTCTTTCTCTCAATTATATTAGGTTTTCTTTGCCTCTTCAAGTGATTTTACCTTGTTTTTACCTCCTTTTTTTTTAGATCTTATTTTACCACTTTTTCCCTCTTTTCCCCAGTATGACAACATTTTCCCCTTTAGTTCTCTTTTTCATATTATCAAAGTAATATCCAGTTAATTATACCCCCAAACTTTGAGTATCCCCCTAGTAGAAATAAAGTTCTCAAGAGACCTTTCCTTTTTACCTTTTTATGCATCTTTTGAGTTCTGTGTTTGGGTGTCGAATTTTTTGTTCAGATCCGGTATTTTCATTAGAAATAGGTGAAATTCACCTATATCATTGAATGACCATCTTCTTCCCTGGAGGATAATGCTCATTCTAGCGGGATAGGTTATTCTTGGCTGTAATCCAAGTTCCTTTGCCCTTCAGAATATCTGGTTCCATGCCCTTCGATCCTTCAGTGTGGAAGCTGACAAATTCTGTGTGATTCTAATTATTGAACCTCGGTATTTGAATTGTTTCTTTCTAGCTGCTAGCAGAATCTGTTCCTTGGGGCTATAGTCCTGAAATTTAGCCACGATATTCCTTGGGGTCTTAATTTTGGGGTCTCTTTCAGGAGGTGATCAGTGAATTCTTTCAATGGTGATTTTGCCCTTTGATTCTACAATCTCAGGGCAGTTTTCTTTCAGGATTTCCTGGAAGATAGTGTTTAGATTTTTTTTTTCATCATGACTTTCAGGAAGTCCAATAATCCTTAGATTGTCTCTCCTAGATCTATTTTCCAAGTCAGTTGTTTTTCCTAGGAGATATTTCATATTTTCTTCTAATTTTTCATTTTTTTTTGTTTTTGTTTGACTGATTCTTCAAGTCTTAGTGAGTCATTCACTTGCATTTGTTCAATTCTTATTTTTAAAGTGTTGTTTTCTTCAGTTACCTTTTTAAGCTCCTTTTGTAACTGGCCAATGTGTTCATTGTGCTCTTTTTCCACTTCACTAATTTTATTTTTTAATAAATTGGTGTCTTTTTCATATCTCTTTTGCAGGGCATCATATCCTTCTTGCAAGATACTGTATCCTTCTTGCACTGATTTCAGTTTATTTTCCCATTTATCCTCCAGCTCTCTTTTGAGGTTCTTTTTGCAGTCTTCCAGAAAGGCCTTTTGAAAAGGGGACCAGTGATTGTCCTGGCTGATGTTCTCTGGATTTTTGTCTAAAGGAACCTCTGGCTCTGGGGTGGTTTCTTTGCCTTGATAAAAGCTGTCTATGGTGAGAGCTCTCTTTTGCTTCTTCATCATATTTTTTTAGACAGCGTGGATATCTCTTTAAGGTAGGGAAAGAAAAAAACGTCGCCTGCAAAAAGCTTTGCCCTGGGGCACTTTGGCGAGTTGACTTAAGGTGCTGGGCCGGTGGGGGCTAGGACTAAGTCCGAATTACTCCTTAAACAAGGCAAGTCTGCCTGAACACTTGCCCCCAATCAGGGCAGAGTGTCCCGAGTGCCTCAGATAAACTCCAGGTGTTTGGAATTTGGAGTTTGGAGTTTGGAATTTCTTCCACGATTAGCTGAGCTGAGTCCCACCCTCACTTCTGGCCTGCACAGTTGTCATCTATTTATCTCTCTGTCCAAGTCCGACTAACCTGATATGAAGTTATCCAGAGAGCTGTGCCCAAATATTTCTGAGTTCGTTGACTTGAAGATCAGTTCAGAGGCTTATTTTATTGTTGATTTGGGAGAAGATCGGAGGAGAGGCAGAAAGTCACCTTTTCACTCTGCCATCTTGGCTCCGCCCCCTCCTATGAACCAATTTTAACCAAGATCAGAATTAACAAATTTAAGAAAATAAATCATTCAAACTACTCTTAGGAATAAAATTAAATATAACATATATATATGCTTCCTTAAAAAATTTAGGAATGGGTATAAGTTCATTTTTACTTACATTGTAAAGAATCAAAGATAAAATTGGATGAAACTCAAAGATTTCTTGGGTTATGAATTGAATATGAGTTGTGATAAAGCCATTCCTTGCATTTACCTTTATCTTTTTCCTTAAGAAAACAGTCTAGGTATATAAAATAAGTTATGTAATTGCATGAAAATCCTTTGGCATCTGTGATTTTTCCCAGAAAATACTCCTCATTTTTAGTTTTTATTAACATCTTAGTTAAAGTTATAATTTCCATTGATTGGCTAATATATCCTGTTCTATATTCAGCAAAACAAGAGTAATATTCTTATTTTTCACTAACTATAAATGTGATGAGAATGTTTTCATTGGGATATTTCATTCTTCCTTGGCTCTCTATATAAACACTCATTTTGTTTCAGTTTTACTAGTCCAATTTTTAATCTTTTTTTCATTTTTATACTTCTATTTTTAATTCTTTTTTTTTAGTTCACTCATAATTTCCAGAGATTGACTTTAGCTAAGAGATGATAGCAATCTGACCTTCATCAGTAACACTATATTTATTCATATCAGGATTTTGGCCCAGTGCTCCATTGAAAGCCCTTTAGGTCTGCTTCCAGAGAGTGAATCAGAGATTGGAAGACTTCATGGAGGATGGTAGAAGGTGAAGGTAGTGACTTCTTTTTTTTAAATGTTTATTTTTTTATTAAAACTTTTTATTTATGAAATATATGCATGATAATTTTTCAACATTACTCTTGCAATGCCTTCTGTTCCAAATTATCCCCTTCTTCCCCCCACCCTCTCCCCTATATGGCAGGTAGTCCAAGACATGTTAAATATGTTAAAATATATGTTAAATCCAATATATGTATACATATTTATACAGTTATCTTATTGCATAAGAAAAATCAGATGAAGAAGGAAAATAACTGAGAATGAAAACAAAATGCAAGCAAACAGCAACAGAGAGTGAGAATTCTATGTTGTGGTTCACACTCAGTTCCCATTTCTCTGGATGTAAATGGCTCTTTTCATCACTGAACAATTGGAACTAGTTTGAATCATCTCATTGTTGAAGAGATCTATGTCCATCAGAATTGATCATCATATAGTCTTGTTGTTGATGTGTATAATAGTCTCCTGGTTCTCCTCTGAATGGAGCAATTTCAATTCTGTTGCTTAATGAATCCTTTATTTACCCTGTATTCTAACTCAGAAAATTCCTGGAATTTTAAATTTAAAGAAGCTTCAAGAATAAAATTGGAAAGTTTTTATATTATATACCATTTTAAGGTTGGGATAAGCAACTCTTTTTAGCACTGCTCATAGTCCAAATATTTCACTTTAAAAATTGAAAACCAGACTGAGCACAGACACTGCTTTGACATCTTTCCTTTCTTTGTTTAAAAATAAAAATAGCTTTTTATTTTTCAAAATACATGCAAAAATAGTTTTTAATATTCACCCCCCTTAAAACCATGTGTTTCAAATTTTTCTCCTTTCATCTCCCTCCCCTAGAAGGAAGTAATGCATAAGTTAAATATCAGCAATTCTAAACATAATTCCACATTTATCATCCTGCCAAGAAAAATCAGATCAAAAAAAAAAAATCAGACAGAAAAAAAGCAAGCAAGCAAAGAACAACAGCAAATAGGTTAGAATACCACATTGTAACCTACATTCAGAACCCAAAGTCCTCCTTCTGTATGCAAATAGCTCTTTCCATCACATCTATTGGAATTGGTTTGAATCACCTCATCTTTGAAAACAGCCATGTCCATCACTTTTGAACATCAATAATCTTGTTGCTATAAACAGTGCTCTCTTGGTTTACACACTTCCCTTGGCATAAGTTCATGTAAGTTTCTCCAGGCCTTTCTGAAATAATCTTGCTGATCATTTTTATACAATAATAATGTTCCATTGCATTCATATATCATAACTGATTCAGCTATTTCCCATGCATCTACTCAGTTTTCAACACCTTGCCACTGCAAAAGGACTGCTACAAACATTTTTGTGCAACTGGGTTCCCTTTTTTAATGATCTCTTTGGGATACAGACCCAGGGAAAACACTGCTGGATCAAAAGATGTGTCCAGTGTGACAACCCTTTGGGTATAGTTCCAACTTTCTCTCCAGAGTGTTTGCATTAGTCCATAACTCCATCAACAATGCATTAGTGTCCCAGTTTTCCCACATTCCAACATTTATCCTTACTTTTTCTTTTCATCTTAGTCAACCTGAGAGGTGTGAGATGATACATCAAAGTTGTTTTACTTTGAATTTCTCTAATCAATAATGATTTAGAGTATTTTTCATATAACTATAAATAGCTTTAACTTAATTCTCTGAAAATTGTCTGCAATATATTGTTTATGAGAAATACACTTGAAACAGAAAGACAGAGTAAAGGTAGAGGGCTAGAGCATAATGTTATTTCAGCTGCAATGAAAACAAAACAAAACATAAAAATAAAACACAGCGGTAGCAATTCTGATCTCAGACAAAGCAACAGCAAATATTCAATTAAAAGACATAAGGAAACTGCATCTTATTAAAGTAACAATGGAGCAATATAACTACTAAGCATATATGCACTAATGGTATAGCATTCAAATTCTTAAAGGAGAAGTTAATTGAATTGCAGGTTCATGATCAAATAAGAGATAGAAAGAACTATGAAATTTAAAATACATAACTTTAATCATATTAAATTAAAATGTTTGCCACCAACCACACCAATGAAACCAAAATTAGAAAGAAATCAGAAAGCTGGGAAAGTTTCTTTACAGAAATTGTCTCTGATGAAAGCCTTATGTTTCAAATGTATGCAGACTTTAATCAAATTTATAAGAATACAGTTCATTCTTCGACTTATAAATGGTCAAAGGATAGGTACAGGCACTTTTCTGATGAAGAAATCCAAGCTATCTACAGGCATATGAAGCACTCTAAATCACTTTTGGTTAGAGAAATGCAAATTAAAACCTCACATTTCTGAAGTACCACCTCACATTTCTCATATTGGCTAATGACAGAAGAGGAAAAGCGATAAATATTAGAAAGGATGTGAGAAAACTGGAATATTTAGATTGCTTTTTTTCATTCTTGAAGAAGAGCAACATGATATCACTACACTAATATGTTGTTGGTGGAACTGTGAACTGATTCATCCTCTCTAGAGAGCAATTTGGAACTGTTCCAACCAACCACCAAATTATGCAAACCCTTTGACTCAGAAATGTCACTAGTAAGACTGTATCCCAAAGATCCTTTTGATCTGTTTATTCTTTCACAATTCTGACTAATATGGAAATATACTTTACATGAGGTTACTACGTATATAACCAGTATCAAATTGCCTATCATTTTAGCAAGAGGGAAGAAGAGAGAAGCAGGGAGAAACATTTGGAATTCAAATCATGAAAATAAGAATGTGAAATTGTCTTGATATGTAATTGGGAGAAATTAAATATCATTTAAAATAATTCCTGATTTAACACACACAAATTATTTTATCTTTTTGAGCTTAAGAAATAGCACAAGCAGCACCTGATTTTATACACACACTTTGGACATATATTTCATCCAGGAAATTTCAGATTTCAACAAATAAACCACTCTCTTGAATAAGAAAATTGATGAACAAGTGATCTTTTTCAGACCTCCTCATATTCTCAAAATACTGGCCACTTAATGTCCTTTAGAGAGATGGTAACAAATTGGGGGATATCAATAGTTTGCTTGCATACAATGATCTCCAATCTGATCTTGGTTACCCAAATTGATCCTAGAGATGTATGTGTAAATAATTATTTCACTTTTTATTTAAATTTTGGCATGTTAGTCATGTTATTAAAATCTATTTCTTATACTTAGAGAATCATCAAAATACCTACTTGAAACAATTATCAGCTTTAGCAAAGTTGCAGGATATGAAATAAATCCATACAAATCATCAGCATTTCTATATATTATTTAAAACATCCCAGCAGGAAAAGATAGAAAGATAAATACGATTTAAAATAATTATTGACAAAATAAAATATTTGGGCATCTACCTGCCAAGACAAATTCAGGAATTACATAAACAAAATTACAAAACAGTTTTCACATGAATAAAGTTAGAGCTAAACAATGGGAAAATCTTCAATTGTTCATGGACACATGAAGATGATATAAAAATGACAATTCTACTTATTCAGTGCCATACCAAACTGCCAAAAATATTTTATGGAGATAGAAAAATAACAAAATTCATCTGGAAGAACAGAAGTTCAAGAATACCAAGAGAATTGATGAAAAAAATACAAAATATGGTAGTTTAGTAGTACCAAAGCTAAACTATATTATAAAGTCATCAAAAACATATGGCATTGCTTAGAGATAATGTAGTGGAGCAGTGGAATAGCTTAGATACATATGACATGATAATCAATGACTATAGTAATCTAATGTTTGATAAACCTCAAAACTTCAGCTTCTGGAATAAGAACTTACTTTTTAAAAATTATTGCTTTCAAAACTGGACAATACAATTTCAGAAACTTGGTATATACATACATCTCACACCTCATACCAAATAAGGTCAAAATGGGTATGCTATTTAGGAATAAAAGGTGAATATTAAAAGAAAATTAAGAGAGCAAGGAATACATAACAAGGAAAACATTACAAATATCTTTGGAGAAGGGAGGAATTTATGGCCAAAGAAATACTAGGGAACATTATGAAATGTAAAATGGACAAATTTGATTATATTAAATTAAAAAGTTTTTACATAAAGCCAATGCAACCAAGATTAGATGGAAAGCAGAAAGCTGGAGGATTTTTTTACAATGTTACTGATAAAGACCTCATTTGTAAAATTTATAGAGAACTGTGTCAAATTTATTAAAATACAAATCATTCCCCAATTGATAGGGTTAAATGATATTAACATACAATTTCAGATGAAGAAATGAAAGTCATCAATAATCATATGAACAAGTATTCTAAATCACTATTGTTTGGAAAAATGCAAATTAAAACAACTCTGAGGTATTACTTCACACTGCTCAGATTGACTAAGATGATAGGTAAAAATAATGACAAATGTTGGAAGAGATGTGGGGAAAGTGGAATACTAATGTATTGTTGATGGATCTGTGAAATGATCCAACCATTCTGGAAAACAATTTGGAATTATGCCTGAAGGGCTATCAAACTGTGAATATCCTTTGATCCAGCAGTGTCACTTCTGGTCTGTATTTAAAAGGTATCATAAAAAAGGGCAAGGGTCCTAATGTGTGCTAAAATGGTTGCAGTATCTCTTTTATGGGGTGGCAAAGAATTGGAAAATTAGTATAGAGGTCCATCAATTAGGTAATAACTAAATAAGCTATGGTATATGGAAGTAATATGATATTGTTGTTCTATAAAAGTGATAAACAGTTGATTTTAGAAAGGGTTCGAAAGATTTACATTAATTGATGCTGAGCAAAGCAAGCAGAACCATCAATATATTATACACAATAACAGCAAGATTGTGAGGTGATCAAGTATGTCAAGCTTGGTTCTTCTCAATGGTTTAGTGATCCAAAGTAGTCCCAATAAACTTTGGATGGAAAACACCATCCACAACCAGAGAGAGTATTTATGTAAATCATCACAAGCTATGTTCAATTTTTTTTTACCTTTTTGGTTTTTGCCTTTTGTTCTGATTTTTTTCTCCCAACATGATTCATAAGGACATATGCAAAAAAGTATATGTATATGTATAGCCAAAAAACAAGGAAAAAACAAAAAATTTAAAAAATTTTTCATTAATAGTTTGTTAGGCTCTAACTTGGATTTTAGCTATATAGTGTCTTCAACCTTTATTAAAGGGAGATTAATATGATTACTCTATAATGTAATCTATACTTTTGTCCAGTCTCATAGTACATTTCAACTCCCTTCATAAACTGTAAAACCGAATCCCTCATTATTATAGCTATTTCACAGCACCAACTATGCTTTTTGTTATATTGTTGAACCAGAAGATGGATAAATTGTATCTGGATTCCAATCCCTTAATTATAATTTTAGTCCCATAATATGAATATTAGAAAATGTCTAGCACTGTTTAGTTTTCTTTCTTTGTCACTATTCTTCCTGTCATTACAATGTAATAATTAAGAAAACTGAATTTATGTCTATGCCAAGGAATAAATATTTAGTAAAGTAAAATCTAACATAAAAATATCAGTCAAATTGATCAACAGGTATTTATTTTATTGCTTTTGTTGTTTAATTGTTTTCAGTCACATACAATTTTTCTTGGTCTCATTTGGGATTTTCTTGGCAAAAGATACTGGAGTGATTTGCCATTTCCTTCTCCAGTTCCTTTTACAATTGAAGAACTAAGGCAAATAGGGTTAAGTGACTTACCTTGGGTTATATAGCAAGGAAATGTCTGAGGCAATATTTGAACTCAAGAAGAATCTTCCTGATTTGAGATAAAGCACTTAATCTGCTGCACCACTACCCACCTTTAGATTTATTAATAATCTACTACATTTCACACACTGTGTTAATGTCTGAGAAAACAAAATTGCCCATAAGTAAATTATGTTCAGTTGGTGGAAGACAGCTAATATAAATATGTGTAAAACAAATAAAAAGTGATTTCTGGGTGAGGAAACTAAGAATTTCATAAGGAAGTTGGTGCTTAAACTGATTTTTGTGGGAAACCAAAGCTTTAGAGATGTAGAAGTGGCAAGAAGGGACTTAATTCTAGCCAGTGTAAAAACAAATAAGTATTATATGATAATAAAAGCAAGAAGTTTATAGATTGTGAAGCAATGAGTAATCCATAATAAGGTTAGAAAGCTATCTGGGGGGCAAGTTATAAAGTTCCTTAAAAACCACACAGAAGAATGTATATTTCATTCTAGTAATAGGAAGACATTATAATTTATTGAATTATATGGCCAGATAAAAACTTTGAGAACTGTGTAGCATGGATTGGAGAATGGTGGGATGATATGAAGAGACTAATTAGTAGACACTGAAATAGTACAGGCCTAAAAGTTACAAGCCACTGAACAGAAAGATGTTGTAGAGGTAAAGTAGATATAATTTGCCAACTCTTTTATATTTAAAGTGAGATAATTAGCACTTAAGGATAAAATCTAGGTGACTAAAAAGATGGTGATATACTAGATACATATAAAAGATAACTTGGGTGAGAATGGATATAATGAGTTCTCTTAGATATTCTGAGTTTGAGATATCCTATGAATGTCCATTTGAAATGTTTAACAGCCACCTAAGAATTGCAAAGCATTATGTTAAATGATGAAAGAGATGCAAAACTAAATAAGATATAGTCCCCATTCTCAAGAGTGGGTTTGCAATTTAGTGGAAAAGATGATATGCACACAAATAACTATAATACAAAATTTAACCTGACAAGGGAAAATAAAGGAATGATTAAAGTATTCCAAAGGTTTTGTGAAGATAAAGCTCACTCCGAAGAAGCTAAAAAAGATTACCTGAAATGATTTCCAGTATCCTAAAACCAAATGTGAATCAGAATAAGTAATTATGATGGCAAAGAACTCTGCACATTTACTCTGAATTTACAATTCAGAGAGTGATCCAAAATTTTCTCCTATTGTGTTTTTACTGTTTATTCTGTCCTTGAATTTTTCATTGAAAAAAAATGACTCGATTTTGAATTGTACTTAATCCATTTACAAGTCTCCAATTTATAGCAGCCAAATCACAAAGGAACACATTTCACAAAGGAGTGGCTTTTACCACATGGGAGACATGGGTGTTTCAATTTATATCTATATACTAATTCTCTGAATGGTCCTTGATCAATCATTTTGTATAACCTTTTATTCTCTTACAAGCAAAGAATCATTGTACCCACTTCAAAAGAATGGTGAGTATACTTTAAATGATTAAAAGAATTGAATAATTGTCTGTTCATTTTTCTGGATTACAATATTGCCCCAGAGGGGAAAAATCCATAGCAACATCATAACTATTTCTTTATTGCTTCAACATTAGGAAGCTTATTTACAGCAAAAAAATACATTTTCTTCTATTTTTTATTTTTTGTTTTTGTTTTTGTTTGACTGTTATTGATGTCTCATTTAGTCATTCACTTACATTTGTTAAATTCTAATTTTAATTAATTATTTTATTCAATTAGCTTTTTATCTCCTTTTGCATTTGACCAATTAAACTTTTAAATGAGTTATTTTCTTCAATGAATTGTTCTATTTCACAAATTCTATTTTTCAAGGAGTTGGTTTCTTTTTTCCATTTTGTAAGGAGTGATATGCTTTTTCCATTTCATGAAATCTATTTTAAGGAGTTTTCTTCTGATAATTACTGTGTTTCATTTTCCAAACTGTCCCACAAAGTTCTCATTTCCTTTTCTCATTTTTCTTCTAACTCTCTTTTAAGATCCTTTTTTGAATTTTTCCAAGAGAACCTTGTGAGATGGAGACCAATTGATATCATCCTTTGTGGATTCATCTGGAGATGTGTTGCCTTCAATGTCCTCATGGTTTGAGGTCTGTTCTTCTCCATCTCCATAAAATCTATCTATGGTCAGAGGTCTTTTTTTTACTTTTTTGCTGATTTTAAAGATTGAAGTCTGCTCTTACAGCAAAGGGGAGACTGTCCTAAGCTTCCTCTACAGGTGATAGCAGCTTCACATTGCCCTGAGGTGGATATTGCTGGCTTCCTTCTAGTGCTGGATGGGCACAGCCAAGTCCCATGTTTTTCTGGAGTTCAGGAGCTCACTATTTGTGTTTTATAATTGCATAGGATGTATAACAGCTGAGTCTGCTAATCCACTGGCTTCTGAAGCAGGACAGAATAACCAATGCTGCTATATTCAGGCTAAAAGCCTCCTAGTAGATTTCCCTGCCTGCAGAAACCAGTTCACCCTGTGTCCCTGCTCTTCGCCTGGGCTCTGCTGTCTCCTCTCCCTCCCCCTCCCATGTTTTGGTTTTATTTATGTCTAATTCATTTGAATATATTTTGACCTATTTGATTTTATTAAAAACTTTAATTATTTTAATTCATTTTTTTTTCTTTTCCTCAACTTTCATTGCTTCCTCCCTTCACTTCTTTTATGCTCAAAAATTCTAAACTGCTTTAGACACATGGTGTTAGATCATTTAGCTTTCTTTCATGGAAATTTCTTGCTTAATTAGTCATTCTGTTTCTAGCTAAAGGACATTTTCTTTTATTTAGCAATCAAATTGAAAAGGAACCAGTGGAAAAATCATTTTAATTTTTAATCAAAATAATTTTAAAAAATTAAAAATTTGGTGAATGGATAGATAAGATTTTTCTGGCAAGAGCACAATATTTTCTTCATTACAAAATATATGCATGGATAATTTTTCAACATTGACCCTTGCAAAACCTTGTGTTCCAAATTCCCTTCCTTCCCCTCATCCCCTCCCCTAGATGGCAAGTAATCTATGTTAAACATGTGCAATTCTTCTATACATATTTCCACAATTATCAGTGCACAATCTTTTTATAAGCTATGCATGATATGTAGTTTATAATAGGATAAGTAATATTTTCCCTACCAATTGAAGAGTGTTGTGGTATTGCAACCATTGATAAAAGTGTCTATACTTACAAATTCTAATTTGAATTATCAAAGGCAGCTTCTGAAAAAGGGAAATTGAAATAGTTAATACATAGAAATTATGTCTAAGTAAAATGACTAGAGTGGGCTTACTTTTCTAGCAACCCATAATTATGGAATTATAACCAAAGTGCTAGTTTATCAATTACTTATTTCTAATTTGAAAAAAGTGGCCAAACAAAGCACATAAGTCACATGGCAAATTGTTTTCTTCAGGATATAGGTATACATTCCAGATATATAAGATCTGAGAATTCAAGATGATCAAGAGGAAAGGCCAGATACTTTTAGTAACCTCAACAACCAAAACACATAAAAAAGTAGTTATAGCTGAATTCACAAATTAAGAATATGTAAATACCATATGAGGAAATAACATCAAAAATATTTGTGCTGCTTGCCTTTGAGATATTCCATCTCTTCTAATAGAATTCTGACTTTATTTTTGTGGGGAAAAAAACTGGAACACTAATACATTGTTGGTGGAATTGCAAACGTATCCAACCATTCTGGAGAGCAATTTGGAACTATGTCCAAAGAGTTATCAAACTGTGTATACCCTTTGTCCCAGCAGTGTTTCTACTGGGCTTATATCCCAAAGAGATCTTAAAGGAGGATAAGGGACCCACATGTGCAAAAATGTTGGTAGCAGCCATTTTTGTAGTGGCAAGAAACTGGAAACTGAGTGGATGCCCATCAGTTGAAGAATGAGTGAATAAGTTATGGTATATAAATGTAATGGAATATTATTATTCTATAAGAAATGATCAGCAGGATGATTTTAAAAAGGCCTGGGGAGATTTACATGAACTGATGCTGAGTGAAATGAGCAGAATCAGGAGATTATTGTATAAGGCAACATCAAGTTTTATAATGATCAATTCTGATATACATGGCTCTTTTCACCAATGAGATGATTGAGACCAATTCCAAAGATCTTGTGATGAAGGGAGCCATCTACACACAGAGAGAGAGCTGTGGGAAATGAGTCTGGTTCACAACATAGCATTCTCATCCTTTTTGTCTTTGTTTGCTTCCATTTTATTTTCTTCATCATTTTCTTTTCTGGTTTGATTTGATTTTTCTTGTACAGCAAGATAATTGTATAAATATATATTCATATATTGGATTTAGCATATATTTCTACCATATTTAACAAATATTGGACTACTTGCCATCTAGGGGAGGAGGGAAGGAGGGGGCGAACTGAAACACAGCGTTTTGCAAGGACTAATGTTGCAGAATTATCTATGCTAGGTTTTGAAAAATAAAAAAAAGTTTTAATAAAAATATTATCTTCCCCTAAATGTACACAATTAGAGAAAAGCCTAAAGTTACAATACATTCTGTACTTATAAAACTTGCTATTTTGATGTAGTTTCAAATTTAGGTGACTAAATTAGAATCTATCTGCATTTAGGAAAAAAAATGTGATTTTAATGTAACTTCAGAGCAGAACTACAGCAATTAATTAACTTTGTTTTTGTAATAACATTTTGCCATTTTTGTTTTTATGTATCTGCAAAGCAGTATTAAAAGGAAATGCTTTTTTTTTTCTGAAGTAATTTATCCTGATGAACTTACCCAATATAGAATATTCAGTGGATCAAAGAGGGATAGACAGTTTTCTGGAGATAATAAACAGGATTATTACATTTATGTCAATTATTCTAATATTTTTTTCATATGATAATTTCACATGAATAAAATTGGTGTGATAATTCTGAATATTACAAATTAATTCATGGGTCACACATGATCATTGAAGTCCTAAAAATATTGTTTTGCTTATTTTCTCTAGAAATTCTTAGATTGGCTAGAGCAAATCATATGTGGCATAGGGATTCCTATTTATACATTGATTAGTTGAAGGACCACTATATTAGTGTTACAGACTACACATGTTATGTAGTCAGCAGTGTTGTTGAACAGGCTTATCACTATGAATTAAGACTCCCAAAATTAGTGACTTCATTTCCCTCCTTCCTTCCTTCCTTCCTTCCTTCCTTCCTTCCTTCCTTCCTTCCTTTCTTCCTTCCTTCCTTCCTTCCTTCTTTCCTTCCTTCCTTCCTTTGAATTTTTTGTGTCCCTTTATATTGTTAAAGAATTTAACTCATGCCTCATCTAATTTCTCATGGAGATAATCCAATAGTTTTTGAGGTAGATTTATTTGAATTACAACTCACTGAAAATGTTATAACATCATGGAACTCTGTTGACATTGTAGCTCTTGGTTTCAGAGGATGACTTCATCATTTTCATTATTAAATAAAAGCTTGGCAATTTCACCTTTTAGTTAATGCAAACTCTTAAATGGATTTTGACCAATAATATCCTCAATTAAAAAATGAAATGAGATAAATTTGCTACTTAAATTTGACAACTTGCCTCCTCTGATGAATTGTTTCTGAAAGGTTTATTATTCCCATCAGAAACCATAAATATCACAGTTTGGAATCCCATCATTTTAGAATATGATCCATTAAATCTGTTTGTACTTTGTAATTGGCAAGAAATCCCAGGGGCATAAAACTTGAAAACCAAAGAAGAAAATAAGACAGCTGAGTTTACGGTATTGTTAATCAAACATTACATTAACTACTGCCTCTGTGCCAAAGCTCTATGTACCTTGATTGAAGCTGATAGAGATGTTTTTCACATTAATATCCTAAATATGAGTAAGCCAATGATAATTTCAAGGATATTAATTAACTGTCATTTGAAGCAATATGATAATATCTTTCTTTAAAAAGTTTCAGAGGTTACAAATTCTCAAATAAACAAAGTGAAAATTCCTTTGTATATCATAATATGAAGAATTCAAAGTCAACTGAGCAATGCAATTTAAAATTAAACTCTATGTTTACATGCATTTTCATTAGATGTGTATTTACTCAAATTATAGAAATTACTGAAATGCTTGAATTAATCCAACTGTATTATTTCTGCTCAGAGAATAAAACCATCTGGTTAAATTTGTGTGGCTAAATTCTCACTCTTCTGCATTCTAGCTAACATTGGACTTAAATCACTGATGTATACATTCATGTTTCTGGCTAATGAGATGCTGCTGTTCAGAGTGAATCCTCCAGTATCCTGTTCAATGGATGAGACAAGCTACAGGATCATCCTTAAAACTATGTTTTTAATTATGCAGGAAAAAAAATCAAACATGTACACAAATGTATTGAAATGTTTTAAAATTACAGAGCTTCTTTTTTGATATCAAATTTAAATTAAAATTGCTTCATATTTAATGAAGATCATTTTACATTTCCATATGAAGCCTTCAATATTTGGACCTCAGCAATTCATATTCACTTCTGAATTTCAGGATAAAACAGAAGAGTCTGGATTTGAAATTTTTAAAAGCTTGCTTAGCTAATTATTAAATATCAACCAATTATTAAATTCCAAACATTAATACACACCAAAAACAAAACATACTATTTTTCTTATATCATTGAAGGGGGTGAAAAATTTCTTGGAAAAATATAAATATAGTTAGTTACTTCTCCTTATAAGTCATCATCTGAACAAAGAAAGCTCAAATTATGAAGAAGGATTCCTTTCTACTCCAATAGAAGGATGTACAAATAATGGCACTATAATAGAGAAATGTAATTACTTTTCTATCATTCCCCTTTCCTCATCTCTTTATTCTCTTATAAATACAACCTAGGATGAGGCCAGATATCATAACGAAAAACACTTTTGTTTGTTGTTAAGGATGTTAAATACAGGCAATTTGCATCATTTGGGCCATTTTACTATATTTGCTGAAAGAAGAAAGGAACTAGAATTCTGCACAAAAATAAAAAGGTTTAGCAGCTAGTGAAGTTCTTTGAAATTGGAACATGGAGATGAAAATAAGTATTGAGAGATGTAAATTAGTCAAAGATCTACATATAAGAACATTTGGCTAAAAGAAGCAGGCCATGTGTTTAAAGATAATAATATGTATGCAAAAAATTAACAGAAGGTTTCACAAGCACATTTTTGGAGTTACTGTACACTGCTTTTGTACAGCACTGTATAGCAGCTTTTGAAAATGCTTTTCAAGAGCTGCAAAGACTCTTTCACAGCTATTTACATCTACAACCATCCTTTTTGGATTGAACTTTGACTGGGTTTCTGTTAAATCTTTCATTGATGTAATAGATTGAATTGTACCCCTCAGTGAGAATCAAAATTTTCTAGGGGAAAATTCCAAATAGCTCTGGTAATTTGAAGCAAAGTCAAGAAAGGTTTCAACCTGAAAGTATTTTATAGAAGTTCAGATAGATTATTTTCCTAGGTGGTATATGGAGGGAAAGGCTTACAAAATGTTTATTCCATTATAAACAAGTTTGAGTGATACACAAAAAAGAGTTTTTAATTCAAGAATTCACTGATAAAAGGTTGACAGTCAACTGTAGAAAGGGATAATTTCTTTTTATGCCTTTTTGAGTTTGGTTCTTAAATCCATTAAGCTCACATCTTAAAGTTAAAGAGCTTTTAATTTGTCTCTGTTGATTTAAGGAGTTACGATTAAAGATTTATTAATTGGCTATATTTTCATCATTAGATGAAGGACTTTAATTTTCCAAGAAAAGGATGCCATCTTTTCCTGAATCACATCAAATTTTCTATCAGAGATACAGGATATCTACCTTGAATTTCAAATTTAAGCAGAAAAAAACATGAAAAAAAAAAAAAAATCCCCACTAATAAAACAGCTTTTTTGCTGACATAGTACACCAGATTTTTTTTAAAAAATCTTGTAAAAAGATTATAATGATGTTATATAATAATCTTAGAAACAAAAACAAATGAATAACTAGGGATTTTTTTTAACAAAAAGCTTGACATGTATTGTCATTCTTTTACTTTATATATCTATTTTATGTGATTTGACAATGAGCTCATAGGTTTTTTACATATTATTTTGTTTTTTATCATGAAACAACATATCACATTGGATATTGGGTAGTAAATATAAATATAAATAAATAAAAAAATTTAAATTTATAAATAATTCATTTGTTCCAAATCTGTCCCAAAAGTTCAATTTTAATTATAGTTTTTGTTTAAATAATGTTGTTTTCTGTCCTTTCCATATTATTTTTTTTATTTTTTATTTTTTATTTTTTTTAGAGGTTTTATTTTTTTAATTTTATTTTTTTATTTCATTTGCATAACATGTGTGGGTAATTCTTCAACAATAACCCTTACATAACTTTCTGTTACAAATTTTTCCCCCAACTCCCCACCCCTCCCCTAGATGGCAGGATATCCACTACATGTTAATTATGTTAAAATATTGGCAAATCGAATATATGTATACATATTTCCAAACTTGTCATGGTTGTGCAAGAAAAATCTTATCTACACAAATGATATATCAGATAAAGGAAACACAATGTAAGCAAACATCAATCAAGGAGTATGAGAATGTTATGTTGTGGTCCACATTTCACATCCTTCTCTCTGGGTGTATATAGCTTTCTTCAATGAACAATTGGAGGTGGTTTGAAACATTTCATTGTTGAAGAGAGCCATGTCCATCAGAATTGATCGTCATATAGTACTGTTGTTGCCGTGTATAATGATCTCCTGGTTCTGCTCATTTCACTCAGCATCAGTTCATGTAAGTCTCTCCACGCCTCTCTGAAATCATCTTGCTGGCCATTTCTTACAGAACAATAATATTCCATAATATTCATATACC
>JAJPUD010024841.1:0-18275 GCA_023553655.1 Myrmecobius fasciatus
GCAACTGAGGCAAAGAATCTCCTCTTTCAACTAATCAAAAAAAAAAATCTAAATAAATAAATAAATCTGGGAAGGGAAGATCCTCACACACACACACAAATATATATGTTAGTAGTACATATATACATATACATATATATGTATATATATATGTTTTTATATGCCCTCCCTTGTACTCATTTTTAAATCTTTTGCTAGAAGTTATTGCAGTATGCTTAGCATCCACAAACTTCTTTTAACATTGTGGTACCCAATTAAATCCCTTTCAATAAAGACCTAAATAGATTCACTATTACACAATATCCTTTTTATTCTTATATTTTTAATTATTTGAGTTTTCCAGCTTTCCTTTTTCACTTAAAAAGTGACACTCTTTTAAAAAGTACCTTAATCTCCCATTGTGGTGGTTGGCATCATCTCTAATTTGTTATTATACTGTGCTCATTCCTTGTGTTTTTTGTTACTCAGCAGCCTTTTGGCACTAGAAGGAAGCTAATTCTATGGTATCCAGTCAACTAAAGCCAGGATGCGAATAATCTAATTTTATAAGACAGAGATTTGGCACCCTAGAGAATGCAGTGGCCTTTCTGAAACTGAATTCTCAAGTGAAAGTGAATTTTCTTAGCCTGGTTGGCATTTTTTTCATGTGATAGTCCCATTTTACAATTATCCAGGGCAATTTCTATGTCAAAGGAGTACAGAGATAGAAAGATAGTCTTTGCGATTACTGATCTGAATGGGGAAAATTATTTATTATCTGCTTACAGACAAAAGTTCTACATCATTTCAAAAGGAGATTAGCTACTGGGAAACAAATGGTGGTAAGACACATTAACACTTTCCTTTTTTCATCTACATATTGACAAATATCCTTATTGATGAAAAGGTCACCATTTTATTTGTGATAGCAAAAAACTGAAAACAAAGTAGATGCCCATCAATTAGGAATAGCTAAACATATCATGCTATATGAATATAATGTAATAATATTGCATTACAAAAAAAAGATATGTGGGATAAATCATAGAAGCATGGAAAGGTCTATATGAACTGATATAAGATGAAACAAGCAGAGTCAAGAAAATAATATACCTAGTAACTGCAATAATGTAAATGGAAAGAACAGATACACACACACACACACACACACACACACACACACACACAAACCCAACCCCAAATTGAATGTAACAAAATTATAAAGATCAAATATAATGGAAATGAAGAAATATGAGAGAATAATCTGAACATTCTCTTCATGGAGGTGAGAGGTCTACAGTTCTTTCACACTGTACATGTTTTCAGATTTTTTTTCAATGTATTGATCAGTTGCACTAATTATTTTTTTTCTTTTCTAAAGATTTTTGTTATATGAGATGTCTTTCTGGAAGAAGGAGGGGGAGGGATATTTGGGGTAAGCACAGTGCTATTAGGAACAAGATATCAATTAAAACAGAAAAATAATAAAAGTTTGGCCATCTCTTAAGAGATGGCTATCTCTTCACTTTTCTCCTGGCTGTACTCTTCTGTACTTCTCCATTATGTTCTTGTGCTCGGTACTCCCACCCTGACTCTTTCCATCTTCCTTTGGTGTTTTGCTATTCCCTAATAGACCACAAACTCCTTGAAGGCAGAAACTGCCTTTTTTTTGGGGGGGGGGCGGGGAGAAGGGAAGGTATTTGCCTCTTCAGGAAGTTTATGGATGCTAAGCACACTGACAGAAAAATTCAAACAAACAAAAAAACTAACATTTTATAATATCATTTCTTAGATTCTTTCCTCCCAAAAGTGATATTTTTCAGGGTATATTTATAAAGAGCAATGCCAATAAAACCAGGTTATGTCATTTAAAGAATTGATCATAAGAGAACATACTTTAAGAGCAACAGTGCATTATTTTCATCCATATTGACCCATAAAAACCTAAAAATAATATTTTTAAGGAAAAGTTACCAATCAATTATTCTTAAATTCCAATATGTATGGAATGAACAATTCTCAAAACATAGAAATTTAATGGAAGAAATCAAAACCATGTGGGAACAAGAAGAAATACATATCATGTCTATTACTCTGTCTGCTCCTGGAGTTCTCCAGAAGATGCATTTAGTAAGCCTCCATCATATGAGCTTAAATCTCAACACTTCTTATTTAATTACTAAAAAGCAATTATTCCTAAACTAGTTTAGTAGTTTGTTGAATATTAAGCATAAAATAATAATAGTAAGATAACAATCTGTCAAAGAACTGTTTTTGACTGATCTTAATTTTTAAATGAGAAGAGAAAGAAGAGAAAAAAAGAAGGAAAAGAACAAAAAACAATAGTAACTGACAATATATTACTTTAAGGTCACTACATTATATATCAAGTCTCACAACAACCTTATGAAGTAGGCAAAAAAAAAAAAAGATTTTTTCATTTTACATATCAAGAAATTGATATCCAAAGAGTTGAAGTAATTTGCCTAGTATGTATAACTAGTGCGTATCTGAGTAGAATTTGAGCCCAAATATCTTCTTACATGAAGTTTGTTGTTTGCTCTTTCTATTATGTAGAAACATGTAATATAATGGAATGACCAGTGAGTTGGAGGTCAGAAGAATCCAATTCTTATGATTCTGCTAATAATATTTATGACCATAGATAAATCACTTTATCTCTTTGGACTTGAGTTATTTAATCAACACATATAATCAACAAAAAAGAATATCATTATCAAAAAAAAAAAAACCTTGATGAAGGTTTCCTGATTCCTAATCAAGTGTTCTTTCCATCATATCACAAATTTTTTGTTAAATAAAAAAAAAAAAAAGCTGTTGACTGTTCTTGAACAGTATGGCTGATTACTAATTTACATTTTTATTTGTGTAATAATATGTGATATGTGTGTATTACTCCTACTGCATACAGGCTAAAGTTCAAACATTTTAGCTTGGCATTTGAGGCTCTCTAATAAAGCCTCTTCCTTAGAGAACTATGGACTACAGTCAAACTTATTTATTAGATGTTCCTTCAGTTGTACTGTGTGCTTTCCAACTTTATGTTCTTTGTTCATGATGTTTTCTTTATGTGGAATGATCTCCTAAAATCCATTTCTACCTTTTGAATACTACTTATCTTTTAAAGCCTAGGCTAAGAACCATTTCTTTCAGAAAGCCACCTTGATCATTTCAGTCATAATGAGCTCTTTTCCTTCAGGCCTTGGGCAGTACTTTTTATACTGTCACTCAAATGATATTAATCAAACTGCATAAAGTTTTGGAAGGTCAGGAGTTTCTTCATACATTTTTACATCATTGATCATACCTTACAATAACAGTCACTATCCTAAAATGGAACAAATAAGGCAAACAGTGCCATATTTTAGACCTATTTATGGAGGCATAAATCATAACCTTCAATCAGTCATCAAGTATTTATAAAGTTCTAAACACTGTTCTAGCCACTAGAATTACAGAGAATGAAACCATATTATTCACAATGAGCCTATATTCCAATTGGTGAGACAACTAATACATGTAAAAGTACATATATAGCTTAAATATGAAATTCATATGCACACATGAAGAAGTTAAATACAATATAATTTAGAGGGAAGAAAATTAGCACCTGAAAGATCAGGAAAGGCCAGCCTTGTATTAAAGAATAAAAAGGACTCTGTGAGGAGGAGATAAGGAGTGAGTGCATTCCAGGCATGGAGGCTGGCCAAAGCAAAAGCATTGAAAGCTGAAGTGTCATGAGTGAGAAGCAGAGAGATCAATTTTGATGGATCGCTAGATGGAGGAGAGCAAAGAACATCTATCCAGTGAGATTAGAAAGAGAAGTTGGGGCCAGACAATGAAGACATGTTGTTCTGTGGCCTTCATTATAATGAAGTTGAATCACTGCACTCAATTGTAATGAAAAATATGTACGTGCACTAAGTTGTCATGAATGGCTGCATATTATAACATGTTCTTTGTGCTTTCGTTTACCTAGCAAATTCTTCTTGTTTTCCACCCTTAATACCATTAAAGTATGTACCTCAGTGAACCACCATTTGTAAAGCTGAAAGCTGATATCTACTTAAAGTAATAAAAATTGGACTTCCTAATTCCTTTTAAAGGGAAAACCCATTTTTTTTAAAAAAAATAAAAAGCACAGAGGATAATGCTCATATTATTTTCAGACAATAAACAACTTTCTTTAATCCTATTATAGACATTAGCATACATTTCACAGTCCATCTGGCAAACAATAAACATTGTGACTCCGTGTATTTGAAATGCTATACATGGCATTGTCTTCAAAAAATGACAAAACCTACAGCTGTGTCAGTGGGTCAAGAAGAGGTCATGGAACATTCTCAGTTATTGCAGATTACATGAACAGACTTTTGTGAAGACAAGCTGTGTATTAGGAAATGTGTTTTTTAAAGGTAAACAGGCTTAAATGAATAGTGGTGGAGAGAGGGAGTGGAGAGCAGTCTGCTACATTTCAATGTTTTCAGTGATCATGTCAAACTGAACTGAACAAGTATTGTGTTTCTTGTGGTATGCAAACCACTATGGAAAGAATGCCCTTTAGGAGATGGAAAAAATACAGTATCTGCTTCAGGTTAAAGAATCCTCATTTACTGGAAATTGAAAAGACATAGAGGCACAAATATGTTGCCTGAGAGTTTTACCTAGCTAATTTATTTATAGTTTCATGGATTCATACAAATCTTTCTGTTTGTATCTCAGAAGTCATCTAGTCCAAACATTTCATTTTGCAATTGAGGAACCAGAAGCCCAGATAGGGTCTAGAATCACAGGAAGAATCTTAGAATTTCAAGGTTGGAAAGGACCTTAGTAGTCATATAATTCAATTAAGTATCTGAAAGGTATACCCACTTGACCAATCTCTGCTAGATGATCTATAATAAGGAAGAAATCATCTCTCGAGGCAGTTTTGGGATAACTCTAATTGTTAGAAAGGTTTTCTTGAAATCGAGCTGAAATTTGCCTCTTTGCAACTTCTGCCTATTGCTTTTAGTAACCTTGAGAGGAGAAACAGAACAAATATAATCCCTCTTTCATGTGACAACCCTTCAAATATTTGAACATAACTATTATAACCCTTTGAGCTATCTTTTTTCCAGGCTAAATAGTTCCTGTACCTTCAACCAAATCTCATATGACGAATACTAAAAGTTCTTTAGTATCCTTGTTGTCCCCAGCTGGCTGCTCTCCAACTTTTCTGTGTCCTTAAAACATGGCACCAAAATGTAAGACAATACTCCAGCTGATATCTAACTAGATTAGAGAGAAGACAGACCACTACCTCATTAGTCCTGGAAACTATACCTCATTTAATGTAGCCCAAGATTTCATGGGTCTTTTTGTCTTCATGTCACATTGCTAGTTCACCCAAACACACTAATGTTGTGTTTTTTCCTTCCCAAGTATGACAGAAACTAATCCATAGTATTATTAATCCATCATTTGGTAGCATTGTCCTGTTTTCTTTAACTAAATGGCATAGTTTCCTAAGCACATTCATAATAAAGTGAAATGGCATTAGAGATTCTGCTACAGGTAGATTCTAAAAATGAGCTCTTACTCAAGGAGTGCTCTGAATTAATTACATAACTTCAGATTACTCAAATGACTTATCTTTGCATATTTCTTGTTTGACAAAAGTTTAGTTTGTTGCACACAAAAGATGTTTTAAAAATGTTGGCTGAATTGAATTTACATGAGAATTCAATATAAAATTTGAAGTAATGATTCCCAGGAATATGTTCTTGCATACTGTCCAGCTGTTTATAATGTGCCCTTCAAGTATAAAATTATATAATATAGTTCCAGAGTCACTTTCCATCAAGACAAAGCTAGGAAGTGATGTTCTGTCTTTAATAATTTTGCTTTTATTAAAATGAGCTTATTTGTGCATTTATTTTACAAATCACAGAATTTCAGAATTGGAATGAACCTCAGCAGCTAATTAGTCCAACTAGTAGTTAAGTAAGAGTACTCTCTACCACACATCTAAGAAGTGGTTATCCCATTTTGGCTTGAAATATTTCAGTGAGGTGGGACCCAAGGCAGTCCATTTCACTTTGAAATAGATTCAATTATTAGGATTTTTTTTTCTTTTTTCCTGACTAAAGCTTAATTGCCTTTTTGCAGCTTCCCCATTTCTTCTCATTCTGCTTTATTAGGTTAAACAAAATAACTTGAATCCCTCTTCCATGGTAGAAAATGACTTGAAAATACCTTCTTGTTTCCTTAGCCCTTCTTTTATCTAGGTTAAATTTCTTTTATTTTTTTTCCAATTTATCTTTATATAGCATATCTTTGAGCCTTCACCAACCTGATTCCCCTCTTCTGGGTACTGTCCCACCTATCAAGGTCCTTCTAAAAGGGGGCATCTAGAACTGATCAAAATAATCCAGATATTGTCTGACAATAACAAAAAGTAAAATATGACTATTTCCTCCATTGTCCTGAAACCTTTTCTTCCCACAATGAATGCAACCTGAGATTGAATTAACTTTCTGTTCAGCCTGTTTAAATATTATTAACAGGTATTTTATGTTGTTTAAGAATACTACTTAGGGATTTAGTATTTCTATTATTTAATCACCACTCAATGTTAGTAGAATAACTGATTTGGCAGCCCAGGATGTTCCAAAACATTTTATGACCATTTGGTTACTGTTAGAGGTCATGTAACCTACACCCCTACTTTTTCTCTCCAGATTTAATAAAGTGAGGCCCTGATAGATTGTGATTTACCCAAAGCCACAAAGCTAGTTAGGAACAGAGTCCTATGCTCTTTTAACTACATTACCCTTTCTCTTACCAAAAAGAAGAACCTTTTGTTTTTATCAGCATATATTGTGACTTTAATTTGAACCAAAGCTGTTTGAATAATAAGTTATTGATCTTATTGAACCCAGTGCATAATCTGGAAAGTTGATTTTGGCAGCTTAGTTACTTATCTCTGATTTTTTGATGAGATTTTTTTTGTTCATGTGTTGTCCTTTCCTCCCTACCCCCAAAACACATACTCCAAATCATCAAAGAGTGGGTGGAAAATTTCCAAAGATAACTCATATTAATAAATGTTGCCACTTGTGAGCAAATTTCCACTAAAGTCTAGCAGAAGATAAGGTTGAAATGATTGGCTAAGGACATTTGATGATTTCTTGAGGAGCGTGTATTATATATGTTTCTCCTGGTTCCCATGATAGTAGATTTTCTGGTCTAAGTAAATTTGGTCATATGGTCATTAAAATATTAGACTCAAGTAGGAGGCAAAATAGATAGAGTGCTGGGCCTGAAGGCAGGAGGTCTTAAGTTCAAGTCTAGTCTCAAACACTTACTAGCTATGTGACCACAGTCAAGTCATTTAACCTGTGTATGTCTCATTTTCCTCATCTATAAAATGGGGCTGATAATAGCATCTGACTCCTAGAGTTATTGTTGTGATAAGAACATGAAATATTTGTAAAGTATTTAAAGTATAATATCAGTGTTGTTATTATTATTAAAATAATAGGAATAAAGACTTTCAACAGCAGTGAAATCTTCAAAACATACTTTTATTTTCTAAATATAAGATCATAGATTTGATGCTTAAAGAATATTTCAGAGGCCAAACACCTTCATTTTACAGATGTGAAAACTGAGCCTTAGAGAGATGACATGAGTTAGTTAGGATCACTCATGTCAGAGTTTGGATTCAAAATCAAAACCTCTGATTCCAAACTCAACATTATTTCCATTATGACACATTGCCTCCTTTTGATTGGCTTTTAAATTCCAACGTGTAGGTGCAGAGCCTTTCTAAAATGTCTTTTGGCAGAGGAGCAGGAAATGAAAAACCACAGATTTGTCAGATTAAACATTTTGGCAAATTAAAATACTTATTCTTATGTATGACATGGATCCTATCTAAAATTCACTTTTCCTCTGAAATTCCAACTATCTTCTATAACTGACTACATAATAATACTTTATACAAGGATACAAGTAAACTGTAATTAATCCAAGTCACAAGAATCCCCAATTAACCAATCTACAGATGCCTTCTTTTACCTTCTTCCCCCCCTCCCCTTCTACACCAACTATATTCATTAAGTCACTTTAGGAGAAGGAAAATTATAGGAAATATATCAAGGTCCTAATAGAAAATTAACTTTTAAAGCTTATCTTGGATCAGGGTAGATTCCGTTTATATAAACAGATAGAGACAGAGATAGAGATATACATAGATGCACACATTATATACAAATATACATAAAAACATACAAATACAATATTTTAGTATAGATACAGATTATATGTATATCTATATATATTAAGAAGTGATGAAGCATTTATATATATAAAATGCTTTATACCTTCTACATCTAACTTGACTGTATAATGGGAATTGATGTTCAGAATAAGCCTGATTATTTTAAAAACAGAAGAATAAGATATTTTAGAAGAGTTTTGAGATAGTTAATCAGAAAATTCACTCCATTTCCAAAGATCTCTGATTAATCAAGATTTCCAAAATGTGCCCAACAATAATTCTGATCAATCAAGTTCTTTTTGGTTTATAAACAGAGTATGTATGTCCTCATGTACTATTGAATTTATTGTGCCATATTATCCTTTAAAATTCCCTGTGAGGGATAAAGGAACTTATATTTTAAGTACCTAGAGATAAGCTGATTAATCAAACAATCAACTAATAAATATTTATTAAGGACATATTATGTGTGAGGTGCTGTGCTAGATTAATGAATTTACAAGCATAAAATCAAATGGAATTTGCCTGAAAATGAATTTAATTCTACTGAGGAAATACCATTTATAAATAAAACAAATATAAGATAATACAAAGTAAAAATAAATTCATATAGGGAGAGGGGATGAGGGTGACAGTAGTTGAAGAGATCAAGGAAGATATAGAATGGAGGACTTGGTTTGATATGGAAGAGAACTAGGTATTCTGAAAGTGGAATGCAAATGCACATAGATAGAACGTGATGTATAAGAAATGATAATCAGGCCTGAGAATATTGTTAATCATTAGTTGTTGTTCATTTTTTTTCAATTATATTTGCCTCTTCATGACTCTAGTTGGAGTTTTCTTGGCAAAGATATTAGTTTCCTTCTCCATTTCCTTTTCCAGCTCATTTTTATAGATAAGGAAACTGAGGCAAATGGGGTTAAGTGACTTCCTTAGGATCATACAGCTAAATGTCTGAGGCCAAATTTGAACTCAGGAAAATGAATCTTCCTGACTCTAGGCCTGGCATTTTATCCACTGTGCCCACTAATATTAGTAGAATTATCATAAAACACACAAATTTTTAAACTGACAAACTAGTAGGAGTCCATTAGACTATGTTCTTTGTAATCAGAAGATTACTTTTTTCCTCTCATACTTGTGTTTTTTTTTTCCCCTCTGAAAAGGAGCCTCTCCAATTCTCTTAATGAATTCTCTAAGCAGTTCACAACTGAAATATCACAAATAATCCTAAAAATGATGGTCTCACTTAAATATTGACCGTCGGCCAAATATTTTCAGGAGATCACTTCTCTTGGGTAGAGAAGATAACAACCTGTACATTAATGTCTGCAGAGCAGCCTTTCTACAAATGAAGCAGGAGAAAAACAGTGTCTTAATCAAATCATCCATTGAAATAGGTTTAGAAAACTTTCAAGCTGTCCCAAACTTTGAGTAGACTTGGCATACTTCCACCAGCTCATCCTATATTCAGCAGTTTCTTGAAGATACTCAGTATCTTGTGGAACCACAAAACTGTAATTTAAAGGAAGACAGACCTAGTGCTCTGTGGGTTCTGATTTCAAATTTGATTAAATCATTATTTGTCCAATATATGATTTCCTATGTGGTCTTTGGGACTGTCAATCACTGCTTATCTATGTAACTAACTTATTTCCTTTTTACATCTGGCATGCCTAATAAGAATTAGTAGGACAATTTTGTTTTCTTTTTATATTATTTTAAAATTTTTATTTTTAATATATTGATTTTTTGTAATATCTATCCTCTATTACTATGGTTGCTAATGTGTGATAGACTACCAGTTTCAATGTGGTCCAATGGGCAGATCTCCTTTAATACTAGTATATAAGATATAATTATGTATATAGTTTCATCTGGTCTCAATTAATAAATTATTTAAGATATTTGATAAATGCCAGACATGACATCATTGGTGTCTTATTTTTAAAAAGCATCAGTTTTTCCTTTAATTCTAATGGAATTTTTTTTGTCATGACCAGCTAGAGATGATGGTGGTCCACCTAGAACAACTAGAGAGGTGATCCATACATTCCACTACACTAACTGATCCATAATCTTATTATAGGTACTTTCTTAAATGATAGATCACACAGCCTAGTTTCTAGAAAGCTAACTAAACCTTTTGTGTCTATAAGGCTCCTATGATAAAATCCAACACTGACAGCTTCCCAGGAAAGTGGGATGAATGGGGAGTCTAAACCTCTCATTTTGGCATTCAAGTCTCTAAAATATAGTGCCCATTTTTATTTATCTAACCTTATATCTCATGACTCCTCAGCACAAATCATTATATGCTGCAGCCAGATGGATTGCCTTATATACCATGTTCCTTCCTGCATCCAGGCCTGGATTTATTCTCTTCTTCTCACTTGAAATGACCTACCACCTTCTATTTGACTAGTCAAATCCAGGCTTCAAGGTGCAGCTCAAGTGCTATTTCCTTCATGAAACTACTTCAAATAATGTCTGACCTCTCACGGCTTTTCATAATCTATGTCATTCATATAATTTGATTTTTTGCTATATTAAAATTAGTACTTTATTATGTTCTGTCTTTTATTCTTAAATAATTATATAAAATCAAATTCATTTCTCCCCAATATGATTTCAAGCATCTTTGTATTACTCTCATTACCTAGAACAATTATGGGTATTCATTCATTTAACAAACATTAAGCATACACTGCAATAGATTTTAAGGAGGATATAAAGATAAATATTATAAAGGTAATTTGTAATTACCTTTAACAAGGTGGCATAGTGAATTCTGTGATGAACGTGGTATCAGGAACATCTTAATAAGAATTCCGTTTTTGACAGTTACTAGCTATAAAGTTAAATTATTCTGGACAAGTCATTTAACTAAGTCTTGGTTTCCTCTTCTGTAAAAAAGTGATAATAAAAACATATAGCTCTTACAATTATTGTGAAATGAAATAAATAAAACTTACAGGTATATATTAACTATAAATGACTATCTATACCCATACACAGTGATACAGGATTGCAAACCTTGAAGTAATTATATAAATGTTAACTATTATTATTCTCTCCAGTAGAAAACATAACACATAATGATGTTAAAAGAGAAAAGGTATATGTTGGTAAGCATTTAAGAAAAGTAAGTGTAAAATGAAAATTCTGTAGAGGGAAATAGCATTGCTGATAAGGAAGTTCAGTGAAAGTTATATAAAAGCAGGGCCATTTGGACTGGGTCTCAGAAGATGGGTAGGTAGGGTTTCAACAAATAGATATAAATGAAAGATCATCCTAGGTAGAAGATACAGTGTGAGAAAAGGTATGGATATAGAAAAGTAAATGATTTTATATTATATTTAATATTAGCATTTGACTAGAATATAGAGTATATGAAGAGGAGTAGTAGTACACATGACTGAAAAGGCAAATTACTTAATTTCTATCTTATTTTCCCATCTGTAAAATGGGGATAATGATAGTATCTAATTGTAAGGTTGTTGTGACAAACAAATAAGGCAATGTTTATAAGGCACTTTGTAAACTTTCAATAGCTACATAAATGTTAGCTATTAATATGAAGATTATTATTATTTATGGATGATTGGATCCTAGGAGCCCTTGAATTCAAGCTAAGATGTTCATACTTTATTTGGTAGGTCTTAGGGAACCTCTAAAACTTTTGAGCAGTGGAGTTATTAAAACTTTAATATCAGAATGATTAATTTGGAAAGATAAGAAAGAAACTGGAGGTAGAGCCACTGTTAAGGAAGTTCTTAATTAACACGGGGAGAGAGAATAAAAGAAAATGTATAAGAGAAGGTGGATTTGAGAGCAATGATGACAAGAGAATTAAAAAAAAAAGGCTTGGCAACTGCTTGGATGCAGTTGAAGAGCAGAAAATGGAGTCAAAGAAGATATTGAAGTTTAAATCCTGCAAATATTGAGGTGATTTTAATAGAATTTAAAATCTGGGAATATTGTGATGCTGTTAATAGAATTTAAAGCCTGAAAATTGGGGTGCTGTTAATAGAATTGTTCAAGCAAGGAAAAAAGCACCTTTTCCAAACGTAAATTTCAAGATGGTGAGGCATTACGATGAAGAGCAAGAGACATTAAAATGTAGATCAGGAACTCTAGAGACAGGTATGAACTGAGATAGAAAGTGTATTTTTGGAAACATTGATATGGAGGTAAAATTTGAAGCTGGGAGAGGTCTTCAAATGAAAAAAAAAAGTATTCATTTAAGACTGATTGAATGAATGGGCTTCCTTGCCTCTAACTCTGAAGAATTCCTGGGATGGGAAGAGAGAAATAATCTATAGTGTTTCCTCATTGCCTGCAGAGTCTGCTCCCTTGACCCAATATGACCCAAAGGTGTTGGGTTGCTTAAGTGTGGAGAGGAATTTTCTCCCTTGTCCCTCTCTTCCGACACACATTGAGTGCAGTCAGGATTAGACACTCTTGGCAAGAGACTGCCCATGGGTAGTGGTGGGGAAAAGGCCATTCCCACCTTGGAAAAAGGTTTCCTGATATCTTTCCTTCAACAAGGGGCAAAAAACTCATCAAGTACCAGTAGCTGCCGAGATTATGTCTGAGTGGGGGAGAAATGTGAAAAGTGATTGAAGTTAAAAATAAACACCACTCTGTGTGTGTATGTGTGTGTGTGTGTATTACTTCTGAAAAGCTAACATATAGAAATTAAGTAGTGTAGCACTGAGTATCAAGATGATTGGTTTCTGAATGAATAATGTACATTGTTTATCTCTTTTGACATCAAGCTTTCAAGTGCTGTTTTTCACATCCAAAATAAAGCATTCTATTAAAAAGCCCACATATTCACAATTCCACAAAATGTGCTTTTTTTGCAAATGTTTTGTGTGTAATGTTATCTGTGACCAATTTTGGCAGTTAACTTTATTGCATTATGTCTAGATTAGATAAATCAGTCTGATTTCTTCAAGGTGAAAAGGCAGATGTCTTCTTTGTTTTTAAGGATAATACATGATGTGAAAAGATTTCCATTTTCTTTGAAAAAAAGTGAATATTCTGCATATAGAGTATTCAGAATTTTAAAAATTAAAAAAAAAGCTTGACAAGATTATAAGGGCTCACATAGTGCTGTCAGTTTTTTTTTCTTTTTTGCTGAGGCAATTGGGGTTAAGTGACTTGCCCAGGGTCACACAGCTAGGAAGTGTCTGAGACCAGATTTGAACTCAGGTCCTCCTGACTTCAGGGCTGGTGAGTGCTGTCAGTTTCAAAAAAGTATTTTCCTTACTATGGGGGAGGTATTACATTTCATACCCATTTTACACATATAGAAACTAAAGTTCAGAGATGTGAGTTTCTTGTTTAGAATCACATAGCTGGCAAGTACCAGATCTGAGACTTGAACCCAAGTCTTTTTATTCTAAGATCAATAGTACTTTTATTACTACCATGTATTATTATGCCACAAAGCTGAATGTTTCAGTTTACTCTCTTCTGTGGTATGGTTTCTTTACTCTGACTTCTCAGAAAAAATTTTTTTTCTTATGTTCTCATATTTGGCTTACATTTTATTGTGCATTAGTGTATAGCAATACATATGCCAATAGGTATTGCCTTTACCCTAATAGATTATAAGTTTCACTAGAATGAAGACAATTTAATTTTCTTCTTGATCCTTCAGCAACTGGAATTGTGTATTAGGTACATAGTAGGGGCTTAATAAGTAATTGTTGAATCAATTTATCACTAAATCAATTATATAGACCAAAGAACTGAATTAGATTATTTCAAGATGTTATTGGCTATTTGACCTTATTTTCATTCTTTCCAGCCAGTAAAAATTATAGTGAATAGTGAGCATAAAATGAAATTGAGATCTTAAATCTTAGGGGATCCCATTGCTCTTTTTAGTTTAAAAGAAAGACTTAAAACAGGAATAGTAAAGGAGAAAGTCAATGTCAGAGAGATGAGAGAGGGAGGATTGTCAGAATTGTAAAGATCTGGAGAAGAACAGATTCAGAGGACATGTGAAAGTTTTATTCAAGTATGTAAAGAGTTTTCACATGGAAAGGGAATTTGTCTTGCTTTGTTTAACCTTGGAGTATAGAAATAGGAAAAATGAAGTGGAATTTACAAAGAGAAGATTTCTGATTCATATAAGAGAGAACTTTTGAATAATTGGAACTTTCCAAAACAAAATTGTCCGGCTTGGGTGATAATAGTCTCCCACTCCTGCAAGGATTGGATGGCTATTTGTCTTGTGTGCTATGTAAGGGATCCCCTTTTGTGTAATATTGTTAGTAATTCTATAAGCAACTTATATAGCACAATCTATACTTTCATTAATTAATTAATTTATAGATTTAATTAATAGTTTTACAGTTTAGTTTGCTTGCTAAAAGCATCTATCTAACTTTTCTAGGAAAAATTACCTTGTATTGCTAACATGGTCTACATGTACATTTTTAAGATGTTGTTTCAGATTATTAGGTGTCATGCAGGAACATTTGAACAAAGAAACAAACGAGTCTTTCCATCAATAATAGTTCTTAATATGATTTTATAATTAATAATACTTGATACTTAAAATAACAGTGAATAATCACATTGAAGAACTGTTGAAGAATTGAATACTCTGTATTTTCTGGCTTAGATAATATATTATGTTTTTACTGCCTTTAGTTATAAGAAAGAAGACAAATGCATCAAATTGGTGTAGTACTCGACTTCTTTATAAATCCCTGAACAATTTATAACATTTTGAGGCTACAGAAAAATCAAATGATTTTTTTAGTCCATGGTTAGTTGAGAGAGGGATATACAAGGTTGGCAGATTGGTGAAGATATTCAGAAATAAATGAAGGTATCAACATAGTGTGATTCAGAAGCTGAGTGGTATTTCTTTCAATTTTCCAAGAAATAAATAAGATATTAATTGAATATATATATATATATATATATATATATATATAACAAGTTATATAGTCATAGTACACAGGCACTTTCTATTGTTCAGCATATGTGCAAAAAAAAAAGTTTCTTAGTCCATCAATGGCTGACTGACTGTTGACTGATCTAGACTACCTATAACCCTATGCAAAAATGTCAAGATCTCTAATAGCAGAGCAAAATAAAATAGATCTAGAATCTTGATTCTAAATCATGTTTTCTGAATTTTGGCTTTTTAGTTTGTGTTTCTATATTTCTGCTTTTCTAAACTGTCAATTACTTTGCTCATACTAGTTTCATGACTCTAATAAATTTCTCTTTTCAAAACAGTTATGTATCTATCTTTTAGGATGTAACTAAAATATGCATAATTAAAATCCTAAGGAATTAAACAGATTTAATTATTGAAAATTTTAATTATATACAACTCTTCTCCAGTTACTACAATTTTTAAAAAATTAGCCTTTCAAACACCAGTACATTATATTATAGTTACAAAAATAGATGATGTTGAGAAATATACTCTGATTCAGTAACTGTTACATTAAGATTGATTGTATGTTATACTCAAATATGCAACAAGCAGTTCAGTGACACAACTCATCTCTGTCATGAGCTTATACAGACTTATGGTGAAGGTTTCAGATTGCATCTGTCAAGATTTGACACATACTAACTCAAATTTTGTTTCATGTATTTGTGCAGTATTATATACTCACTGAGCTGTATTCCCTGTCATTTGGAACAAATTCGCCAAGTTAGTCTTGCTTTTGTTGGCTTTGATTTGAACAGTACTTTATTGGGGAAAAAAAAGTAAATCTCTTTAGGAACAATACTTTAAGTATCCTATAAATTTGTCCATTATTTCCCATCCCTTTTCTTTCCCTGATTCAGAAGAGCTTACATCTCAACTCTACTTTCTTGGAAGAGCGACTTACAGTTTGGAAAACAATGGTTTAAAACCTATTATCTGCAGTTCATTTTCTTCTCCATTGTCAATAAAGTAAAACATTGATACCCTGTGGGTCCAACTTTATTCATTTTATTGTGCTCCTTGTCCGAAATCACAATGAGGAACCTGGAAGTCTGTGCCAATTTTCACTTCTATTCTTTGGGGAATTATGGAAGGAATCATGGAAGATCCTTCTCAGTTATATTCTAGAAATGCAGATGTCAGAACAGATTATAAGATATGTGACCACTTTCTATTCAAAGAAAACCAAAATTCTAAGAATTAAATTTAGCTCACAAAAAAAAACCTTCATTTTTTTTTTCTTATGGGTGCTATATAGAAAGAATTTTTAAGCTTGAAATGGTCTTATTAATTATTTTGTCTCTACCTTTATTTTAGAGATAAGTAGGCTAAGGTTCTATTAGCAGTAAAAATTAGCCTCAAACTTATGTGTCCTAATTAACAAGAACGTATAATTGTTACATTATATTGGATTACTTTGATTTTGCTGACTATGTCATCTCAGGCTAATTACTCAATCTCCTTTGGAAAACATAGATTTCTCATCTCTAAAACAAGAAATTGAATTATATTATCCTTTAAGTCCTTCCCATGTCAAATATTTTAAGATTCAGTGACGCTTATTTTTCAAGGATATATGTATTATATGTAAGAGTCAATAACTGAGGTAAATTTAAGAATATCTTTAAAATACCACAGACATATACAAAAAAGTATTCTTGTATAAAACTCTAAGTATTACATATTCAGATAAAATGATAAGATCATTTAGTAATATGTTGATTAAAAGTATAAGAGATATGATTATATACCAGTATCTCTTGTACTTTTAATCAACATATTACTAAATGATCTTATCATTTATAGTTAATATACCTGTTCATAGAAAAAAAGTATGATTTTAATGAATTGCAATCACAATAAGTCAACATTGTGATATGGAAGCTAAAAATAAGTTAATGAGACCATAGGCTGTATTAATAGAATCAATGTTCAGAACCAAGGTTATGATATTCTCCTATAAAACATCTTAGACATCACACCTAAAAGAGTCTCTCCAGTTTTGTAAAGCACATTATCGGAATATTGCAGATAAAATATACTTTGTCAAATCCTTGTCCCATTCAGAAATTAAAACCCTGAGCATATGGCTTACCCCTACCTGTCATGTGCACCACTTGGCATCCTAGGGAATTGTGTGGTATCAACCAAACTCTTTATAATTCTCTGAAGATCTCAGAGAGCCTGGCTGCCATTTAACTCTTGGGTCCTCCCCTTTGTGGGTGGTATCACTTTCTCATCTGTTTATGGATATGGGCTAGTGCCAGACCAATAGACCCCATCAGCTTAGAAAAAGCTGATCTCTTCATGTAGTTCTTTCAAGGTTTCTTTCAGATCCATGCAACATTTCCTTACAAAGACATAATTGTATGCAGGTCTCAACCAGAGAAGCAGAAATAAATCAAAACAAGTTAAAATCAATACACCTTGTGCACACATCCCCAGTTTACTCCACTTCCAGTTGCCTACATCAACTCCTCAAGTGTCAGGCAGGGCTGACACACAGAAGTTCAAATCCCTGTTGTTCCCAGCTGAGAGCAAGTAGAGTTTTTACAAGGGCTAATCATAGATGTTGGTCTTTCCCAAAGCAAGAACCAGTTGCACTTGTAGTCAAGTTGTACTTTTAAAAGATGATGGCTCTAGTCCCTGATCTATGACCCTCGGTCTCTTTTGCCCTAAGCATATGCATTTAAATTTGTTTTTATCCCTGTAATCTTAGGAGATTCAAAGTGCTTTTTCCCTATCTTGAGATCAATTCCCTGACTACCACAATCCTGCCACAAGAAATGGATGGGGTTTGGTTGGAGAGGGAAAAACTTTAGTTGTCACAAAGAACCCTACCCAATCTTCCTTTCCAAATTCAAATTCAGTCAGTTTTTTTAATTCCCTCAATCCCTACTCCCCTATGTTTGACCTTTTCCATTATGTGCATACTTTGAGTTCTCTCTAGGCCATGGTTGCTCCTACTTGTTTGTATGGGTATGGCATAAATCTGTATCAAAGAAACTAATGAACTGGATTATGCCTAAT
>JAJPUD010024842.1:0-18274 GCA_023553655.1 Myrmecobius fasciatus
AAGAAAGAAACTAGGGAGATAAACCAATTGTTAGAAAAGTTAGGTATGATAGATCTATGGAGAAAGTTGAATGGAGACAGTAGGGAGTTTACTTTTTTCTCAGCAGTCCATGGAACCTATACAAAAATTGACCATGTGTTAGGGCATAAAAACCTCAAAATCAAATGCAGAAAGGCAGAAATAGTAAATGCATCCTTTTCAGATCATGATGCAATAAAAATCACATGCAATATAAGGCCAGGAGCAAATAGGCCAAAAGTTAATTGGAAATTAAATAATCTAATCCTGAAGAATGAATGGGTGAAAGAGCAAATCATAGACACAATCAATAATTTCATCCAGGAGAATGACAATAAGGAGACAACATACCAAAATTTGTGGGATACAGCCAAAGCTGTTATAAGGGGCAATTTTATATCTCTAGATGCTTACTTGCATAAAATGGAGAAAGAAAACATCAATGAATTGGGCTTATTTTTAAAAAAACTAGAAAAAGAACAAATTAAAAACCCTCAATTAAATAACAAATTGGAAATTCTAAAAATAAAAGGAGAAATTAATAAAATTGAAAATAAGAAAACTATTGAATTAATAAATAAAACTAACAGCTGGTTCTATGAAAAAACAACAAAATAGATAAGCCTTTAGTTAATTTGATAAGAAAAAGGAAAGAGGATAATCAAATTGTTAGTCTCAACAATGATAAGGGAGAACTTTCCTCCAATGAAGAGGAAATTAGAGCAATAATTAGGAGTTACTTTGCCCAACTTTATGCCAGTAAGTTTGATAATCTAAAGGAAATGGAGGAATATCTACAAAAATATAGATTGCCCAGGTTAACAGAAGAGGATATAAATTATTTAAATAGCCCCATATTAGAAAAAGAAATAGAACAAGCTATTAACCAACTCCCTAACAAAAAATCTCCAGGGCCAGTTGGATTTACATGTGAATTCTACCAAACATTGAAAGAACAATTAATTCCAATACTATACAAACTATTTGAGAAAATAGGGACAGAAGGTATACTGCCAAATTCTTTCTATGAGACTGTTATGGTGCTATTAGCTAAAGCTACCTCCTAAAGCAGGTAGGGTGCAAACAGAGAAAGAAAACTATAGACCAATTTCCCCAATGAATATTGATGCAAAAATTTTAAAGAAGATATTAGCAATGAGATTTCAGAAAGTCATCCCCAGGATAGTACACTATGACCAAGTAGGATTTATACCAGGAATGCAGGGCTGGTTCAATATTAGGAAAACTATCAGCATAATTAATTATATTAATAACCAAACTAACAAAAACCGTATGATTATCTCAAGAGATGCAGAAAAAGCATTTGATAAAATCCAACACCCTTTCCTATTAAAAACACTAGAGAGTATAGGAATAAATGGGCTTTTCCTTAAAATGATCAGTAGCATCTATTTAAAACCATCAGCAAGCATCATATGTAATGGAGACAAACTAAAACCATTCCCAATAAGATCAGGAGTGAAACAAGGCTGCCCACTGTCACCATTACTATTTCATATTGTATTAAATATGTTAGCTTTATCAATAAGAGAAGAAAAAGAGATAAATGGAATCAGAGTAGGTAATGAAGAAACCAAATTATCACTCTTTGCAGATGACATGATGGTATACTTAGAGAACCCTAGAGACTCAACTAAAAAACTACTAGAAACAATTCACAACTTTAGCAAAGTGGCAGGATTCAAAATAAATCCACATAAATCATTAGCATTTTTATGTATTACCAACAAAGTTCAGCAGCAAGAGATACAAAAAGAAATTCCATTCCAAATAACAGATGATAGGATAAAATATTTGGGAATCTATCTGCCAAGGAAAAGTCAGAAACTATATGAACTAAACTACAAAACACTTTCCAGACAAATAAAATCAGACCTAATCAAATGGAAAAACATTAAGTGCTCCTGGGTAGGCAGAGTGAACATAATAAAAATGACAATACTACCCAAACTAATCTACTTATTTAGTGCCATACCAATCAAACTCCCAAGAAATTATTTTACAGACCTAGAAAAAATAGTAGCAAAGTTCATTTGGAAGAACAAAAGGTCAAGGGTTTCAAGGGGATTAACGAAAAAAAAGGCAGATGAAGGTGGCCTTGCTCTACCAGATCTAAAACTATATTATAAAGCAGCAGTCATCAAAACCGTTTGGTACTGGCTAAGGAATAGAGCAGTCGATCTGTGGTACAGGATAGGTTATCAGGACAATCTAGGCAATAACCTTAACAATTTAGTGTTTGATAAACCCAAAGACCCCAGCTTTTGGGATAAGTACTCACTATTCAGCAAAAAACTGCTGGAAAAATTGGAAACTAGTGTGGAAGAAATTAGGGCTTGACCCATACCTAACACTACATACCAAGATAAGATCTAAATGGGTTCAAGATCTAGATATAAAAAGTGATTTTGTAAGCATGTTAGAGGAACATAATATAGTTTACCTCTCACACCTGTGGAGATAGAATAAATTTATGTCCAAAGAAGATCTGGAACTCCTAATTGAACACCAGATGAATAATTTTGATTATATTAAGTTAAAAAGTTTCTGTACAAACAAAAGTAATGCAGACAAGATTAGGAGGGAAGCATCAAATTGGGAAATCATCTTTACATCCAATGGTTCTGATAAAGGCCTCATTTCTAAAATATATAGAGAATTGTCTCATATATATAAGAATTCAAGCCACTCTTCAATAGATAAGTGGTCAAGGGATATGAACAGACAATTTTCAGATGATGAAATTAAAACCATCTCCAGTCATATGAAAAGTTGCTCCAAATCACTATTGATGAGAGAAATGCAAATTAAGACAACTCTGAGGTACCACTACACACCTGTCAGATTGGCTAAAATGACAGGAAAAGGTAATGATGAATGTTGGAGGGGATGTGGGGAAACTGGGACACTAATACATTGTTGGTGGAACTGTGAATGGATCCAGCCATTCTGGAGAGCAATTTGGAGCTGTGCTCAAAAAGTTATGAAACTGTGCATACCCTTTGACCCAGCAGTGTTTCTACTGGGCCTATATCCCAAAGAGATCTTAGAGGAGGAAAAGGGACACACATGTGCAAGAATGTTTGTGGCAGCCCTTTTTGTAGTGGCTAGAAACTGGAAACTGAAGGGATGCCCATCAACTGGAGAGTGGCTGAATAAATTATGGTATATGAATGCTATGGAATATTATTGCTCTGTAAGAAACGACCAGCAAGATGATTTCAGAGAGGCCTGGAGAGCCTTACATGAACTGATGCTGAATGAAATGAGTATAACGAGGAGATCATTATACATGGCAACAACAATAATATGTGACGATCAATTCTGAGGGACATGGCTCTCTGCAACAAAGAAATGTCTCAAACCTGTTCCAATTGTTCACTGAAGAAAACCATATACACCCAGAGAGAGGGATATGGAATAAGGACCACAACGTAACATTTTCATGATCTCTATTGATGTTTGCTTGCATTGTGTTGCCTTTCTCTGGTTTTCTTTCTTTTTTTTTCTTGTAGATAGTGTTTTTCTTGCACAACTTGTCAACTATTATTACATTATTTACATGTAGTGGACTTCCTGCCATCTAGGGGAGGGGAGGGGACTGGAGGTAAAAGTTGTAATGGAGAGCTTTGTAAAGATCAATGCTGAGGAAATACCCATACATATGTTATACAAATAAAAAGCTTTAATAATAATAATATATATATATATATATATATATATATATATATATATATGGATATGTGGATAATTTCTTCCCTTATACACTTATTTGTAATATCTTTGTGTCCCATCAATTTTTGTAAAGATTCCATGTGGTACCCATTTAGAAGCTGCAAAAGACTTTTAATTCTAGTTTCTTCAGAAATATGTTCAGTTATGTTTTGCATGACTACACATATATAACCAACCTATATAAAACTCCTTACTTATTATGAGTTGGGGAATTGTGGAGAGAAAGGGAAGGAGAAACTTTGAAAGACAAATGTTTAAAATAATTTTGATACATAATTTGGGAAAATATGTTTTTAAAAGAAATTTGGTTCTATATTTTTACCTTTTGTTTATCTTTCTGTTAGACTTATTCAAAACTGACAAAATGATTTTGAAATATCTTGCCTCTACTGAGTTACTATGTCTTACTGAGAATCAGATGTTTCCTTTGTGAATTTGAATGTAAAGGCTTTTGAAACATTTAAGTTTACTGCAATATTGGTTGGTTTTCTATGGCTCCTTTTAGAATAATGTGGTTTCATTCTTTATCTTTTTTTATTTTTTTGAAAATTTGGTTTTGGTTTTTTTAATAGTATGATGGCAACTCTCGATATTTTGGATTCATTTGATGCATAGTCATTTTTCTGTTTTTTCAAATTTAATTTTAATTATGCCTTAACTCTTTATATGTGTTTCTGGCAATAAGAGGATTGTAGAGGGTATTTTGTTTTCCTTATTCAATTTGTCACTCTTTTTTTGTTTTATTGGATTGTTTAATCCATTTACATTTACAGTTATAATAGGCTTGTTTTCCTCCATTTGTCTTGAAAAGTTTTTTTTTATTGTTATTACATTTTTCCTCTCTTCTGCTGTAAACAGTATCATGTGATTTCAGCTATTTTACTATAATCTTTTAAGGTAGCATTGTTCCTCTCTTCCTCTCACCTTTGATCTCATGAATTACCCTTTGCATTTTAGGGGTTTTTTTGTTTGTTGACCTTTCTACTTTTATATGATCACATATTTCTTTCCCCTATTTTTTCCTCTCAGTTATTTATGTAGATTTTCCCTTCTACTTCTCCACTTTAGTGATGCCTGTTCATTATCTTTTAAATTTTCTTTTTGTACCTTTTCACAAACAGGACTAATTTTCTTTCTTTCTTATTCATCTTCTCTTTCTGATTTTTTAGATACAGATTCTTAGATTGATGATACCTATAGTCATCTGATCTTGCTCTTTTCTCTCATTCTTTATACAGTCAAAGTTTTTGAAGTGTCTGCTGTATTCTATGCCCTCTAAGAACTTTATACCACTGCACTGTAGAACATACTTTATGAATTCCCCTTTTCCATTTTGTCTCATTCTCAGAACTGTTCTACTCTCATCAACTATTTCAGATTTCAGAGATGATACTATCACATGGTAGGGTCCTGGCCTCCATTTATCTGTAGCCTTTCTTAGTGATGTTCTATTTTTCCTGTATCTGCTTAGAAATCTCCTTGAGTCAGGGGGAGAGCCAAGATGGTGAACTACAGACAGCATTCTCTGTGAGCTCTTGAGACCTTCCCTCAGACCCAGACAAATTCAGCCTCCGAACTGGTTCTGGAGTGAGGGCTCCACCAAACACTTGGACTACAACACCCTTCTATCAAATATCTACTTTGAAAGAACTCCAGAGAAGGTCAGTTTTAGACGGGCAGGGGATCAAGCAGCTCCCAGCGCTCAGACACCAGTGCATAGCCGGGGTGCAAGTCCAGGACTGTTATGGAGCAGAAGTTTTTAGGCTGCCAGGAAGTCCCTGGGAGAAGGTTGGGCCACTTTGTTCTGCTTGAGGGAAGGTGCTTTGGCAGATCTGCCTTTGTTAAAGGGTGGATTGAGAGCAGCTGAAAGTGTGGTCCTAGTGCAGATCTAGGTGCCCAGCCTCAGACCAGAAGTCAACTTGGCAAACTGCTCCAGGGCAAATTGAAACTGGGGCACAATTCCCTGCTGGTGAGTGATACCTCAGCTCAAAAATATGAGCAAGAAGCAGAAGAGAGCTCTCACCATAGACAGCTTTTACAGAGAGAAAGTAGGGCAGACCCCAGATCCTGAGGTTCTGAAAATAATTCCAGAGAAGTCACAAAAGCAGACATGAGCTGGTCACCTTTTCAGAAGGCTTTCCTGGAAGATTACATAAAGAATCTCAAAAAAGAGTTAGAAGAAGAATGGGGAAATAAATTGAGAGCAGTGCAAGAAGGAAATATTGCCCTGCAACAGAGATGTGAAAAACTGCAAAATAAGACTGATCAATTGGAAAAAGTCACCAATTCACTGGAAAATAAAAATAGTGAATTAGAAAAAGACAACAATTCACTGAAAAACAAAATTGGTGAATTTGAAAAAGTCACCAACTCACTAGAAAATAAAAATAGTGAATTGGAAAAAGACAACAATTCACTGAAAAACAAAATTAGTGAATTGGAAAAAGACAACAATTCACTGAAAAATAAAATTGGCAAAATGGAAAAAGAATGCAATGAACCAAAAAATTCAATTGGCCAGTTACAAAAGGAGCTAAAAAAGATAACTGAAGGAAATAATACCTTAAAAATTAAAATTGAACAAACAGAAATGAATGACTCAATAAGATTTCAAGAATTAGTTAAACAAAACAAAAAAAATGAACAAATAGAAGAAAATATGAAATATGAGTGAAATGAGCAGAACCAGGAGATCATTTTTCATGGCAACAATACTATATGATAATCAATTCTGATGGACATGACTCTCTTCAACAATGAAATGTTTCAAACCAGTTCCAATTGTTCAGTGAAGAAAGCCATATGTACCCAGAGAGAGGGATGTGAAATGTGGACTACAACATAAAATTTTCATGCTCTCTGTTGATGTTTGCTTGCATTGTATTTCCTTTATCTGATTATTCTTTCTTGTAGATATGATTTCTCCTGCACAAAAATGATGTGTGGAAATAGGTATACATATATTCGATTTCTTAAGTATTTTAACATAATTAACATGTAGTGGATATCCTGCCATCTAGGGGAAGGGTGGGGAGTAGGGGGGAACAATTTGTAACAGTCAATGTTGAGGAATTACTCATACATATGTTTCGCAAATAAAAAGTATTAATAAAAAAAATTTAAAAAAAAAGAAATCTCCTTGAGTCCATGTTCTCCTACTCTTCTAGGTGCCAGTTGCTCCTTGTGTGTTCCAGCTACCCAAACTAGGAAAAAGTAGATTTTTAAAGACTCATTTAGTACATGAGCTTCATTTCTCTTTATTCATAGGTACATTCCTCAGTGGAACTCCCTCCCACCTCCAAAGTAAGGACTCCTTCTTTTCCCTTTTCTGTTTTTCTGTTCTCCTTCTAATGGCTCTTCCCTTTCTGAGATAACAGAAGTGATAACTTCATTTGAACCCAAATCATTCACTCCTTTCTCTCCCCCTGTTTTCCTCCCCTCTTTTATATACCCTCCTATGTTATAAAGTAGTCCCACAAAAGAATCATTTATCTTGTACACATGATATGTCTAAATTCTACCCAAAATGTCTCCTGCATGAATCTTCACTGTTACTTCTACCCTTTTTCAACCTTCTCTCAATGTCCTTGTGTACCCTTTGAGAGAAGTATCTTACTAATATTTATATTGTTATTCTATTGCTATTGCTAACATAAACTTTTTATTTTTGGTTTTCTTTCTAATTTTTTTTAAACTTTTATATCTAGCTATATTTATGAATATATATTTAAATAATATGTACATTTTTATTTATATAAGATCAACATATATTAATTGAAATGTATTTATTGATTTACAACTTAAATTCAACACAAGAAAAAATCAAAATGGAAAAAAAAAATAGCAACAACAAAAACATTGTCCAAGTGCCCAGTAGAACATCAGAAGTATTCAAAATACTGAAAAACAAATTTCTTGAAGAAAATATATATGAAAATAGATGCTTCATTGTAGATTTCTTTTTCTTATCTGTTGTACACTTTTTATTTCATTTATTTTTTACCATTTCTCTTCCCCACCTACACCAAGCAGGCTACAGTTAACCACAAACACACACACAAGCTACATATGTACATATACTACTATACACATGTGCATTACGTGGACACATACATGTACACACTCACATGTATGTACATACACACATATCTACAAAAATTCACAGTCACATAAACATACATTTTATATACATCTAAACATATTTACATACATCTAAAACTATTAAATGACTGATATATAATATATGTTTTTCTATTGTATCTTTTAAAAGTTTGATTTTGTCTAAGATTAATGATTATTATTCCTACTTTTTTCCTAATAAATTCTACTCCTGGTCATTATTATTATGTCTGTGTCATTTCCTATATCTGCTAACTTTTCTATTTTAATTCTACTCCTTAACTTTTCTTGCTATTATTTAATCTCCCCCCACCCAGGGATCCCTTCTTTATCTTCTCCCCCTACTCTTCCTTTCCTTTTTAGTCTACTAATGTACAGATCTTATTCTATTCCCTTTGCCTTACACATCCTTTTATACTTTACCTTATCCTTATCCTATTCCTTCTCTTCTTTTTTTCTTTATAGATTTGAGAGAGTGCTATATATTTCTTGGTATATGTATACATATACACATACACATGTATACACACATACATGTTATATATGCATATACATGTATAAACATATATGTTTATATATATATGTGTGTGTGTTGTTCCCTCTTTAACCAATTTCTGATATGAGTAGGTTTAGAGAATTACTAGCCTCCTTCCCCCATCTAAATTCTCTTCTTGTTTTTCCACCTTATTTGCATAGCATAATGACTATTTTTACCTTTTTCTAGAAGATTTTGCTTTTTAAAGTCACATCACACTGAACCTTACCCAGTCTATTTTTTGGACTACCCAATTATTAATGCCAATTTTAGACACATGGGTCATATCTCCATGTATAAAACAAACTATTCATCCTAGAGTCCTTTAAAACTAATATTTCATGCTGGCTCTTGTATATTAAATTTTTCTGTTGAGTTCACATTTGAGACAAAATACTGAAAATCTGACAGTTTGTTGAATGTCCTTTTTTCATTCAATATTATATTCAATTTTGCTGTATATATTTTTGTCCACAACCCTACTTACTTTGACTGTTGATATATAGTATTGTTCAGTCTTTTTTTGTATCTACTAATAAATCCTGTGCAATTCTTATTGCAGCTCCAGTATATTTCAATTTGTTATTGTTTGTAAAACTTTGTCTGTGATCAGAGGTTCTTGAAATTTAGCAATACTATTTCTTCACGTTTTCCTTGTAGGATTCTTTTGAGGTCATAATTGGAAGATTTTTTCTCTACTCTCTTGTTCTCTCACTTCAGGCAGATTTCTTTAATTATTTTTATATCATTGTGCCAAGGTTCTTTTCTTTTCTTTTTTTTGGTCATAGCTTTCAGGTTGTCCAATTATTCTTTTTCTTTTCTTTATTTGTCCTCCAGATCTGTTTCTTTTTAATGTTTCACATACTGTTCTTTTTTTTTTCATTCTTTAAATTTTATTGTTGCTTGGTCTTCTAAATTCACTGCCTTTCCCTTGCCCAACTCTAAGTTTTAAAGAAACATTTTCTTCTTTAAGACTCTGTATCTCCTTTTCTAATTGAATGACTTTCTTTTCAAAATCTTTTTGTTTTTCTTTGATGGTTCTTTTTTTGTTTGTTTTTTGTTTTATTTTTCCTCACTCTCTGTCACTTGAATGTAGTAGTATAATCACCTTTAATCCTAGGGTGTCTTCAGCATTTCCCTTAGATCTGGAAGCCCAAATAAAGAATGACATACTCCTTTTAATATATTATTTCTTGTATTATTGTGTAAAGGTTCTTTTTTTGGTCACAGCTTTCAGGTAGTCCAATTTCTTATATTCATGATCTGTTCTCCAGATCTGTTGTTTTTCTTATAAGATAATTCACATTCTGTTCAATTATTTCTTCCTTTATGTTTTGTTTTGTTATTCTTGGTCTTTTATAATTTCATTGACTTCCATTTGCCCAATTCTACTTTTCAAAGAGTTATTTTCATCTTCAAGATTTTATTATCTCTTTTTCTAGTTGGATAATTTTTTCTCCATAATCTTCTTGTTTTTCTTGGATGATTTTTAGTTTTTTTTTTCCTCAGTGTCTCTCATTTGATTTCTAAATTCTTTTGTGAATTCTATAAATTCTCTTTGGGAAGAGAGCCATTTAGCATTATTCTTTGTTATAGAAAAAAAAGCATTTTTTTTGGTATTTAAGTATATTCCTGTAAAGATGAATCTCAGTCTTCCCTATTCCTGTAGTAAGTTTCTATCGTTGGGCTCTTCTTTGTTCTTTCATTTTCTTAATCAGAAGATTAATACAAGTACTTCTAATCATGGGGTGGAGTGACGGGTGCCTCAAGCTTCACTTCAGTTCTCCACTCTGATCTGGAACCCTAAACCAAAAGTTCTGCTATCCTGCCAACAGCTTCCTGCCCTGCTTATGCACTCACTGGATGTACTGGTTCCTTTTTACCAGGGCAGCATTTCAGCAACACAGCTGGGCCTTATGTTCCTAGTCAACAGTGGTTTTCTCAGGCTTCCCAAACTCAGGTTCTCTACTCCCCAAGGTGTTTGGAGATGAAAGTTTCTGTGATTAGGGTCAAGGCTACATTTGAATCCAGCTAGCCCCAGAGCTCATTTGGTGTTTCTAAAGAGCTAACATGAGAATGTGTGAAATTTACACTGGTTAATAATCCATCTTGGAGTACTTCCTTCAGGTTTTGATTGTCCTAGGAAAACCCCTTTTTTGCCCCAAAACTTATTGTTTTTATTGGTATTTGATTTTGTATTTATTATTTTCCCCCAATCTATGTTCACCCTGAGGCACAACTTTGTTTTGTTTGTGGGACAAATCTAGAGTGATTGGAATTTTTTCACCTACTCATCCATCTTCCCCCAAACTCTTTTTTTTTAAATATATGTCCATCGTTTTTCCATATGGGTATACCCTAACTTTCAAGATATATCAGCCTGAGCTCCAATGATCTTAAAAACACAATACATTCTCTTCTCCTTTTTTTTTTACCAGGTAAAGAAATTTTGATTTATTTGAAAATCTTTTCTTCTTTTGTAGTTGAAGATTTTTCTTTGTGCTGGCTTGCAGAATTTGTGGTTTGTGAATTGAGTAATTAAATTTAACCATAATATGTCTTGGAGTTAGCAGACTTTTTTTTTCCACTGGAAGCAATCTGTGAATTCTTTATATAATTTTATTATTCATAAATTCTAGGTAATTCTCTTGTATTATTTCTTTTATTATGGTATTAAGGTTTTCTTTATCCTGCCAAATTTCTCTCGGGGACTTACATGTGTTGTATTCAATATCTGTATGTTATGATTATTTTCCTGACACCAGCAGTTCAGAGCTCTCCAGCACTGGTGCTTCTGAATTTCACTCTCTGACAGACTCTTGTTTCTGATGTGATTGAGGATATATTGAGCCCCAAGGAAAGTCCTGTAGCTTACATTCAGTATCTTTCTGCAACCGGAGGGAGAGAAGGGGAGTGGGCTGCAGGGGTTGGTTTTTACTGTAAGCTTGTATGTGTTCTGGGCCCTGCTAGTATGGATTTGCTGGTGGTAGCATGGAAGACATATATGGGAGGAAGATGCATTGCTGTAACTCTAGGCCACTAAATATCACTTCCTGGGTTTGGGAGGATTTTTAAAAATCTTTTTTTTTTTTTGCATTCTGGTCATTTTAGACCATGGAAATATCTAAAGTTCCTTTTTCTTTGATTTATATTTTCTCTTTTTGAGATACCTGAAAGATCATGGGGATTAGAGAAAATATCTAGTCCATTATTTTAAATCTGAAACTCTCTCCTTCCTCATCTAAATTTTCTGATTTTCTCACAAGATCTGGGATTCTCTCTTTCCACATATAAATGTTGTTTTATTCAAGTTCCAATTAAAATCTCTCCTTTTACAACATCTTTTTTGAGCCCCCTTAATGGGAATGTTTGTTAATTATCTTCAATTTTTCCTTGTTTTGTTCTCCAAATTAAATCTTTGCATAGCTAGTAGAGGTCTAGAAAGCTCATATTATATTCCTTTTTGCAATCTGTACTGTATTTAACAGAGACTTAAATAATTTTAAATTAAATTTATGGATTATCATTTCCTAAATGACTAATATCACTGAAGTCATGATAATTTTTATTTGCTCAACAATATATAAAAACCCAAATCCCCAAAATCCAAAAATAAAATAGAAAAATTTTAAATCATTTGGAATATTCCTTTCAATAATTTTAAATAGTTATGAGTAAGCCAGTTTACAAATGATAAAAAGAAAACATGGTTAAGCAAATCATTTAAAAATGTGGATAGACTAAAAGTAGCTGTTTTTATGTTTCCATTTTTGTCCTAAGAAAGGCAGAAAACATTTCAAAAAATATGGTGATTAACATAGGTCAAATTTCCAATTGCATTGCTTTTAAATTCAAGTATATAAGATCTAGATTTTATTTAAATATAGAAATTTCATGTATTATATTTGTAAAAGTTTTACAAACATCTTTCTCAATCCATTTTTTCCTTTTAGATTATACATTAAAGAATATTTTTATATATTAATATTTTTGAGTTTATTGATTTCATATAACTATTTTCCAGGTTGTTCCTTGTTGATATTCCTAAAATAGTACTTATTTTGTATATTTCCATTATTCACAATCCAAAGTTGCCAATACCCTTGACCATCATTTTTTTTTTCAAAATTCTCAAGATTGTTTAGGTATTCTTGAATAAAGTTATCTGAACTTTGCATGAATAATTAATGGTGGATAGATAATGTTTTTCATTAAGCACAAAATATGCCAGGTACTTTTTTGAAGAATACAAATGGAAATAAAAAACATAATCCCTAACCCTGTGAAGCTTACTTACAATCAAATAGGCGAAAATGATACATAAAAAAGAGCTTGAAAAGAAGTGTGTGTGGAAGAGGAAGTCAACATATGTGAAGAAAAACTGTTGGTAATCTGAATCTTGACTTAGAGTAGAAAGTGAAAGAAACAAAAACAGGTCCCTAAACACACAATGAATGAGTGTAATGTATACTTAAAATGTTCCATTACTGGTAATATATACTTTATATTTGATCTCAAATATCATTTTAAAACTCATTATCCATGAAGTCCTTGAGTTCAGACAATATACAAGTTCTCTTACTGTGCTAACATCCCAGTTAAAATAAATTTAGTGTGTTTAAAGAATGAATGTTATCTAATGTAAGACAACTACAAATGGGACAAGTAAAACAAAATCCATAAAATTATACTGAAGAACTTGAAGTATTGAAGCTTTGGCTTTTTATTGTTGAAGAATAAGGAGAGCAATCACAGAAAAGAGAGATCACTTAAAATAAGATGCTGTATATACACTGAGTCCAAGAGTCAGAATAGCATGATGGTATGAGGAAAAACTCTCCTTCCTTTCCTCCTTTCCTCTCCTCCCTGTCCCTTTCTCAGTCTCTCTGTCTCTCTATTTCTCTCTGTGTATCTCTGTCTCTGTTTCTCTCTGAGTGTGTGTCTGTCTGTCTCTCTTCTCTCTCTCTGTTTTTCTGTCATTTCTGTCTGTATTCTGTCTATGTTTCTCTGTTCCTGTCTCTATCATTGTCTCTGACTCTATGTCTGGTCTGTCTGTATCTTTCTGTCTCTCTTTCTTGTTCTCTCTGTCTCTGTCTCTCTTTCTTTCTCTGTCTTTCTGTCTCTGTCTCTGTCTCTCTCTCTCTCACACACACACACACGCATGATTTCTCCATTGGAAAAAGAGAAAGGTGTGAGTGATATGTGGTTCTGGAAATACAGGCAGAGTAAAAGTTTGCAAGGAAGCCTACCTTTTCAACATCATCCTTTAAATAAGCAATAGACATGCCAGAAAGAAGCAAACCTACCAGCTATCATCAAAAGCAAATTTAAAAACATAGCCAATCATGAAGCATTTTTTAAAGAGACCCTTAACAATGTTTTCTCCTCAGAGATAGGACAATTTCAGCTTGACTTCCTAAATGAGATTTCTTAAGCATTTTCCAGAATACCACTTGTTTGAGTGCAATATATTAATAGAGAGGAATTATCCAGAAAGCAGTAACAGCAATATTATAGTACTTTGTATTATTTGAATCAGCAATTTATATAATTTAATAAATATAAATCAATAATTTAAATAATAACAAATGAGAAAACAATAGATTTGAGCAAAAAGTTGAAGAATCAGAATCTGCACTGGAACACAACATAGAACATATTTAATCTAGAGTATACTTGACAGAAATTTCCTGAAAATTTTGCACTATCCCTTTTTGGGATGACAATAATTTTCAGGAAAATTTATTTATATCAAGAATAATATACTTCTCAAGTTCTCATTGTTCCTAGATTTCTCAATTGGTTAGAATAAAAGGATGTCCTCTTCAGGACATCCATGTGGCAGGCCTCCAAATACATAAAGACTCATATTCCCATCTCATATTTTTTCTTCTTTGAATCTTCATGTTGCATATTCTCAGATCTCTTACTCATCACTTCATATTATTGTTAACTAGCCTGTTGAATTTGGAAGTTTATTGAGCTAAGCACATTTGAGATAAAATGTACCATCTTCACCCAAGAATTACTAAGAGTGCTAATATCAATATTATCCTGCCTAGTCATAATTTCAAAGTCTGGAGACATTTTTTTGTTGCAAAATGGAAAGATAATTTCAAAGCCCATGTACTTTGATATTATGGATTTACATTATAGGTAAATCAGAAAGGAGGAATAGTAGAACTCACTTCAGGACCATGGTAGGACCTCTTAAGGAGACAGAACTAAGCAATGCAAGAAAGAAACATAGAGCGGCAAACTTTGAAAAGAAAGGCTGATATAAGCAAAAAATCATCTTTTGTAACTTTCATTAGATATTGCATCGCAATCAAGTGCCCCAATAATTTATCCCTACTTATCTCAGTCCTTTTCATCAGCTCTCAAAAAAAAAAACAATATCAACACTGATGGTACCCCAGCCAGAGATGTGGAACTGAAATTCTATCTTGGTGTTTCTATAATCACCAGCATATGTTAGCCCTGTGCTCAGGAGAATATCACAAAAGTTACTTTCTTTTTCTTTTAAAACCTAAAAGCCTATTTATTAAGCACAGGTAAGTGCCAAGAATTTTTAGCATATCTTCTTAGAACAGATGGAACTTTTGCTACCAGCAGAACATTTTAGATGTCTGATGCTTAAGAAAACAATATGAATGAAATCTGAATTGTGAGTCTCAGAAAGTGAGTCTCAGAAATAATTCATCCTAGGTATTATCATGTAATCAAAATTCTTATACCTAAAAGGACAGACCATTCTTTCAGTTACAAAAATTCTTAATATGAAAGACTCAAGAGCAATGTGAATGTTTGCCTTTTTTTCTGGAGCAAGTCATTATTTCCTTGGAGCTCTGTTATGGGTTCATGATGGACAGAGAAGAAGTTATAAGGGGACAACACTGGTGAGCAAAATAGAAGTAATTTATCACCCAATCATATGACTACCATCTAGATAGGAAAAAAAAATAGACAATAACTTACAGATATTTAATTTACAAGTCTCTTCTACCACTTTCTAGAAAGACAATATAAGGTTAAGGTAGTCAGGAGACAGAACAAAAGCAAAACCTCTGTTCAAATTTCCAAGCTATTCATACCTGGAAAGCAAATGTTAGCTAAAGTTATTTACATATAAATCTTAAGAAGTCTGTCCAAAAACTGTGCTACACAATTTAGAAACAAGACTAAAGGCTATAAGTTTTTTAAAACCTCCTTCTTTTTCCATAGTGGTCCAGCAATGGTAGAAAATTGAGCAGAATCAGTATGTTTTTTCAACAATCTGCAAATATTAAATCTCAGTATTATTAATGGCTCATCAGCATCAAATTAGATGACAAAATATTAACATTTTTTTCTGTAAAGATTAATTTGGTTAGCTGATAGGAAATATTTCTTAAATAATTCAGATTGAGTTCTTTTAAGTATTTGACTTCAATATAATGGGAACTTGAATAATGTTAATAGACTTCATCTATTCATTTTTTCCATCATACATAGCAACCTGTGTAGGGAAAAATTTGGCACCTACTTAAATAACATCCTGAAATATTCAAGGTGACAGGTGTTAGAGTTATAGTGCTAATAACTATATAGTTTTTTGGTTTAGTGTTCTCTTAAAAGAACCTTCCACAATAAAATGGTGACTTGTTCCAGAGGGAATAAGTTCAATTTAACTAATGCACTTTAAATATTCCTTCAATAAAGCTCCGGTATTGTGCCTTGCTGTGATGTGGAAGAGATGCTTCTCCTAATCCATCCCAGCAGCTCTGCCACTTCATCCAAACTAGAAAGTTTGAACAAAAACCTGAATTATTATTATATGACTTCCATCTGAGGATGATATCTAAATGCATCAAGATTTCATTGGCTTAGCTATATAATATTTTTTGGCAGGAATGTTACTCCAATCTTTGAAAATTATCTACTAAATTGTGAAGTTTTGAAATCTGTATTGTTGTCGATAATGCTCACATCAACAAAATTACAAAATCTTTAAAATATTGGGGTATGGAAGTACTTTAAATATGAAATCTTTATTCAGAAATTAATGAGTTGGCATATTGTTGGAGAATTTGAAATATCAATTTAAATTTCCTCTTAGAATGAAGTTTCAGGATTGTTCAATTAAATGCTAGCATAACTCCCAGATTTTCCTTGGAGAGGTGATAAAAAACAACCATGGTTTGGTTTTTTATTCATTCCATGAGGGCAGGGTATCTGTAAATGGGAAACAACCATCCTATTTTTTTATTATTTCTATTTAATATTTTTATTTTTCCAATATTTAATATTCATATCTTTCCAAATTAGAAGTAAATTTCCAAATTACATGTAAATATTTTTACATTTCTTTTTAAAACTTTGAGTTCTAGATCCTCTTTCTTCCTCACCATTATCCCCCACCATTAAGAAGGTACATGTGAAGTTATGCAAAACATTTCCATAAAAATCATATTGAAAAATAAAACATAGATTTCCTCCCCCCCAAAAAAAACCTCAAGAAAAATAAAATTTTAAAAAAGTGTTTTTCCATCTGTATTCAGACACAATCAATTCTTTCTCTGGATATGGATAGCATTTTTTGTCATATGACCTTTGGAGTACTCATGGATTATCATATTGTTCAGAATAGCAAAGTCATTGGCACCTGATCACCCCTCAACATTGTTATTACTTTGTTACAGAGTACATTTCACTTTTCTTGAGTTCATGGAGGACTTTCCTGATTTTTCTGAGAGCACCCTGCTCATCATTTATCATAGGACAATAATATTCCATCATAATTACATAATACAGTTTATTCAGCCATTCCCTAGTTGATGGTCATCCTCTCAATTCCTAATTAATTACCTTGAGAAAAGAACTGCTATAAACAGTTTTGTACACATAGGTCATTTTCTTTTTAAAAGAAAATAGCTGTTGGAATTCATGCCTAGGAGCTTAAACACCCAATATATTAGTGTTCATGAATGTAAGCAAAAATATAGATAATTGCAAAATACATATAAATACTATTAAAAGTATTAAACTATGATTCCAATAGTATCAAGAACTCTCAGGCAAAGAAAATCTGATTCCCAATGTAATTATGCATCCTCTCTGGAGTGTATAATCTAAGAGTTATGTAAAGCAGAAATTTTTTATTTTTTTTTTCATTTGAGACCCCTTTTTGCCTGAGAAATTTTTACAGGACCCCAGTTATACAAGTATAGAAAATAGGTATGCAAATCAAAGCTTTACTGATAATAAATCATAATTTCCTGATGTCCACATTCAGTTATAGAATTCTATTTGGGATTGCAAGCAACAGTTTTAGAAGCTGGCTAAAGCCCTGAGAGATTAAGAATTAGACCAGGAACACATAATCAGTATATTTCAGAAGCGGGATTTAAAATCATGACTTTGTGATTTTAAGGCCAGATTTTTATCCTCTATAGCACTCTGACATTCACACTGTTCAAGGGATGATAAGATTGAAAAATTCCATGAAGAACTAGAGAAGATCCTTTAAATTAGGTCAGGAAATTTTTTGATTCTTTAGAACTTAAAGACACAGGTGAATATAAATGAGAAGTGTGAAAAATACAATGGAAAACAATATTTAGTATCAAGAAATAAAAGTTTTCTAAGTCTTTTAGACATTGGGCCTCACAAACATTGACAATATATCTAGTTAATTATACCCCCAAACTTTAAGTATCCCCATAGTAGAAATAAAGTTCTCAAGAGTCCTTTCTTTTTTACCTTTTTATGCTTCTCTTGAGTTCTGTGTTTGGATGTCAAATTTTTTGTTCAGATCTGATCTTTTCATTAGAAATAGGTGAGATTCACCTATATCATTGAATGACC
>JAJPUD010024843.1:0-12934 GCA_023553655.1 Myrmecobius fasciatus
AGCAGCAGGGATTTCAATTTGCCCTGGGTCAATTTGCCGAGTTGACTTCCGGTCTGGGGCTGATCTGGCTAGATCCTCACTAGGACCACACTTTCAGCTGCTCTCAATCCTCCCTTTATCAAAGGTAGACCTGCCAAAGCACCTTCCCGCAAGCAGAGCAAAGTGGCCCAAGCGTCTCCCAGGGAATTCCTGGCAGCCTAAAACTTTCTGGTCCGTCCCAGCCCCAGACTTGCACCCCGGCTGCGCCCTGGCGTCTGAGAGCTGGGAGCTGCTCGATCCCCTGCCCATCTAAAACTGACTTCAGAAATTCTTTCAAAGTAGATATTTGATAGAAGCGCATTGTAGTCCAAGTGTTTGGTGAAGCTCTCACTCCAAAACCAGTTTGGAGGCTCAATTTGTCTGGGTTTGAGGGAAGGTCTCAGGAGCTCACAGAGGACGCTATCTGCAGTTCGCCATCTTGGCTCCGCCCCCTAAATCCAATTTAATAGTAAGTTACATCACAGAATAGATTGAAAACTGGCCTTGCAGTCAGAAAGATTTTTGTTTAAGTACAATTCTGACAGAGCAAACCAGAATAAGTCTGTTAACCAAGTAGGGTCTCAGTCTGCTCTCTAAATATATAAATTGCACAACAAGTGTCTATATGCAATAGTAGCATGAGCATATTACATGAGGAAGCTCTGTGATACCAACTCAGAGGAAGTAGCCCTTAGTTGAGCATTAAAGCACAATTTGAAATTTAACTGATAGAAAAGGTAGTAAAGTAAATTTCATACAGGGGTGAAAACAAAGACCTATAGGTGAAAACAAATGGAATAATAGCAAAATTCAACAGAACACATTAGGAGACTAGAGAATAGAAAATTTGAGGGGAAAATTAGTTCTGAGGATGTTTGAGAAAGGATATAAAGTAATATTTGAAAGTTAAAGTGGCTTCAGATTTGAGAGAGCTTAAATGCCTGAGAAAGTATTTATTAAATATTAAGGATCTATAATATGCAAGATACTATACTAAGCACTTTACAAATATTATTTAATTTTATCTTCAACACAATACTGTAAGTTAGATTCTATTATCATCCCCTTTTTACAATTGAGAAAACTGAGGCAGGGAGGTTAAATGACCTGGTGATATATAGCTACTCACAGAGCAAGTAAGTGTCTCAGGCTGGATCTGAACTCATTGTGCGACTCCAGAATCATAACACTATGCCCTGTGCCACTAGATATTAGAGGAGAAGTTTCAACTTTACTCAGTAGCTGACAGATAGCCATGAAGATTTTTTTTTAAATGAGCTACAAATAGAAAAAGAAAAGAAAAATAAGAAACATTCTTACAATGGTATAAAGGATATTTTAGAGAGCAGAGAAAAATCTAAATAGTTTTTTTTAAATAAAAAATGTTTGAAGCCTAATTTTGTACTCAATTAAACACAAATAGGTGATTAGAATAATGTGGTGATACAAGCATTAAGAAGGAGAAATAGATTTGAAAATTCACTTGAAAAAAATTGACAGAATTTGCTGCATAATTTTAAATGTAAAGGAAAAGTCAAAGGATTCACACAAAACTTTTTGACCTAAGAAGACTGGCTGAATTGTGATGCTACACAAAGATTGGATGCTTTAAAAAAGGATGTTAGAGAAAATACATAATCTTGAAAAAAAGAAAAAAGAAAAATATTCCATTTGAATGGAAATGTTAAAAACAGAAAAACCTAACTGATGGGCATGTTAAAAATGACCTTGCCTGGAATTGTCCTAAATTCTACTCTCTGGACAAAGAGAATCAGGATCAATTGAAATTGTTTGATAAAATATCAATACATAACTAAACTCAATTACTATCATTTGTAAGTATAATGTCCTCCTTATATTATAATTCTTAGATATTGTTGACCAGACCTAACTTTTCTTTTAACCTGCAGACTCACATCTCTAATTGCCTATTAGATATCTCAAATAGAATGTCCTGTAAATACTTAAATTCCGGAAGCCTAAAATTGAACTTATGATCCTTGCCCTAGAATCTTCTATTCTTCCAAAATTCCTTGTTATCATTACTGTTAAGAGTGCCATTATCATCCCAGTAACCCAGGTTAACAACCTGAGTGTCACATTCAAATTCTCAATCCTCACCCACCTGAGTAGAAAATCTGTTGCAATGCCCTATGGATTTTACATTCATACAGTCTTTACATATACTCTGACACTTATATATCACCTTCTTTACCCTACTAATACTGTCTCCTTTCTCATCCTCCACTCAGCAATTCTTACCTGGACTTTTGCAATAGCTTATTATTTGTTCTGCCAACTTCAATTCTGTCCCCACTCAAGTCCATCCTCCATTCATCTTTCCAAATAAAGCACAGATTTGATAGTATCACCCCCAATTTGTTAAATTCCAGGATTCCCTATTGTTTGTAAGATCAAGTATAACATTTTCTACTTGGCATTAAAGCCTCTTGCAAAATTTTCACCTCCCACTTTTCCAGTCTTCTTATATTTCATGTACTTCTCAATTCAGTGAAACTAGATTTATCTCAAAAGACTCTCCATCTCCAAACTATGGACAATCTCACTGGTTTTGAATTGTCTCCTTCTTCATCCCTTACCTCCTGGATTATTTAGCTTAATACAAATTACAACTAAAATCCTATCTTCTTTTAATCTGTCTTAATTCTAAGGTCTTACATTTGCTATTTCTAGTTTATCATATATATCTTGTTTGTACATCAATGTTGAACATAGGTAAAAGGGGTTTACTCCATTAAACTGTGAGTTTTTTGAAAGTTGGGACCATCTTTTGTTTTTCTTTATTTTCCCGATGATTTACACAGAATCTGGAATATAATAGGCTACTTAATAAATTTTTATTTAATAATTTATGCTGATTGATTACCAGTGATTGATTAATTGGTAACTAATCAGCATAAATTATTAAATGCCTACTATGTAACAGACACTATGCTAAGTATTAGAGTTACAAAAGGAAGGAAGGAAGGAAGGAAGGAAGAAAGCAAGGAAGGAAAGAAAGAAGAAAAAAGGAAGGAAGGAAGGAAGGGAAGGGAGGAAGGAAAGGGAGAAAGGAAGGGAGGAAGTAAAAAACCCAACAAATTTCTGAGCTTAGCACTCTCTTTAAATATATGTTTGAAGTTCATGTGGACCCATTACCTAATCAGAGACAGAGAGAAGTGATGAGATATAATTCCAGGCTGATGAGATCTTACAGGATGATGGGGTTATTCCAAACTTGAGCTTCTAGACATGGCTTTGAAGTAAATCAGAGAAGTCCTAAAATAGTGCAGATAATGAATTGGTTTTGACCAGAGCAACTCATTGAGAGGGATCTGTGATATGCATTGTTAGAGGAAGTTAGACCGATGATGAAGATTATGATAATAATGGCTATCATTTCTGTAGTTAAGATTTTCTATGTACTTTATTAGTATCTCATTTTACCTCACAACTACACTAAAGAGTAAGTGTTATTAATACTTCCCTTTTATAGAAAAGAAAACAGACTTGCCAAAATTCACAAAGCTAGTAAATATTTACAGTTGGATTTGAATTCATGTCTGTTTGTTTCTGGTTCCAAGGCTCTATCCATTATCGAACATATCTATCTCACGAATGAAGTACCAGATACTTAAAATCATGAAATACTATATCTTATGTCTGTTACACTCTGAAAATCCTTCTGGAGGCAAAAGAATATAGAAATGGACTCCCACTGTATTTTCCTATAAGGTCTATGGCTTTGATTCCACTGGTTTCTTTTTTAATTACTTTTTGCTTTTTATTTGCCTTGAAAATTAAACAACCTCAAAGAACTTTCTTGATGTCAATGAACTTAGGCATTATTAGAATTAGATTATAGAACACACTGTTTCTTCTATTCTTACCTTAGCTAATACATACTCATTAAGAAGAATGCATTTTCTAAACTCCATTCATAGAGAAAAAAATAATAGGTCGGAGCATGAAGAAGAGGGAGGTGGGTACATAGAGGTAGTGATTTTTTTTTATATATAGGAGATTTTTTAATGCATTTTATTGAAGCTTTTTAATTGCAAAACATATGTATGGCTAATTCTTCAACAATGACCCTTACAAAGCTTTTCATTACAATTTTCCCCCCCTAATCCCCACCCCTCCCCTAGATGGCAGGAAGTCCACTGCATGTTAATTATGTTAATGACAAATTGAATATATGTATGCATAGTTCAACGCTTATCTTGCTGTGCAAGAAAAATCATGTCTACAAGGAAAAAAAATATGCGAAAGGAAACATAATGCAAGCAAACATCAATAGAGAGAATGAAAATATTATGTTGTGGTCCACATTTAATAATAGATTTTTTTTAATATAGGCAAATCCATCTTGAAGAAACTCCATCCACTAATGAATCTAGTTCATTAATTTCTCTGTAACTGTTTCAGACAGTTACTGAAACCACTCAGAGGCAAAGTGACTTACCCTAGAGCCTCATAGTCATTTGTCAAAGGTAAAATCCCAACACAAATTTCCTTATGAGATCAATTCTCTTTCCACTATTGTACCTTGGCTCTCTGTTTGGAGAATAGAAAATGCTTAATAAATATGTATAGATTAAACAATCAATTGATTCATATATGTAATGCTCACATCTGCAACACTGGATTCATTTTAAGTACTATATAGCAAGAAAGATATTGATGAATGGCCAAAAACTTATTTCAAAAGAAATCAATTGAATAATTATAATGTAGGAAGAAATCATGAATCTTATTAATAAAGAAAAGCAAAGGAAGACATAGGAATTGATTCGAAGTGAAGTAAACAGGAGTTAAACAATATACACAATATCTACAACAATGTTCTAGCACAGAACAACAATAACAGCAACAAATTGAATGCTGTGAAATTATAATGACAAAACTATACCACAAAGAAGAGAAAAGAGGAATTATGCTTCCTTCTTCACAGAGAAGGAAGCTTATGGGCATGGAAAATTCCAAATAAAACATTTTTAATTTATTGCTTAATTTTATTAAATATTTACCTCTCTTATTTTTATTGCAAAAGAGGATTATCTGGGATTGGAGGTGGAGAGGAATATACTGGAAAATGTAATTGATATGAAAATAAAAGATATCAATAAAATATATTGTTTAAAGAACCTTAATAAACAAGAGTACATAGAGAAGAGAGGTGGAAAGGAACCTAGAAACCACTCTCCACAAAGATAAGATGGAAATCCTGAACCTTCATAGTTTAAAGAAAAAAAAATTCATAAAGGAATACATTAATTTTATTTAAGCATTTGATTATCTCTCATGTGGAAAATAAATCAGACTAGTTCTGATTCTCTTCAGAGGGGAGAACTGAAAGTAATGATTAGAAGTTTCTGAATGATAATATTGAGATTGATTTAAGGAAAATCCTTCAAAGAAAAATTTCATACTCAGAAAGGGAATTGTGTATTTTAGGAGAGAGTAGGTTATCTGCTTAGTAAAGTAGTCCAGGAAAATCTGTTTAACTTCTTTGGAGGAAAGGCAAAGAAAAATTTCTTGGTCAAGTATTGTCTGAGTGTCTTCTGATATCCTTTCCAACTCTGAGATTCTGCAATTTTATGACTTTGCCTTTCCATTTCATTACTGATAAAAGGCAGAATATTTTACAAAAGATGCACTCAACATATTTAACTGCCTATCCTGAGAAATTTTAAATGTACATTGAATCAAGGGAGTTGATAAAGTCCCTTGAAGAAAAATGAACATACTAAAACTAGCTTTCAGCATTAGGAAAATGTTCACTACTGTGAATCCTAATGTACATCATTGGCCTTAGTATTTGATCTTAAACACGACAGAAAATATAAGTAATGTACATCTGATAATCTGGAAAGAGAAATTATTCACACACCAATTGAACTAATAGACCTTTTTTGTCAATGGTATTAACAATCATCCTTATTAGTGTGACTCTTAGATTGATGTTAAGCATTTGCCAGTTGTTCGGCCTTATATTTTGGGTATGTTTCCTTCATGATTGAAGTATCTTATCTTTATTAATGTAAGAATAACTGAAAACAAAGAAAGAATTAATTATTCAACAGATGAGCCTTTCACTTTTGAAGGCCTTTTGAAGATTGCAGAATTGAACCTCCCAACATTGTACTGTTTCTAGAGCTTGTTGATTTCCTCTCTATTACCTATGCTCCTTACAAACTCCCTACTAACTCAGCTCCAAATAAATTATCTAATCTCTAATGAAATTTACCCTCTTTTCTGGGGAGAGAGTGGTGCCCAAATTCCAAAATAGTTGTGGTCTTAGAAGCAGAGCTGAGCTAAAGCTTTTCTTTTTATTATGAGCTTATCAATCTTTGAAAGTATGAAATTAAATTATCTTATGGGAAATTATTTAAACTAGAACTTTTCTCAATAGATATGACTCAGTGTTTTAGCTTTTTTATTTTGTATATCACAGAAGATGAAATAAGAAAATTCTGGTGCCAGGTTTCACTCAGAGTTCATTATATCTCCAAAACCAAGAGGGGTTTTTATTCGTCTTCACATATATAAGATCTTCAATAGAAGGTCCATTTCCCATTAAGCTTCAGCTTCTATGTATTTACCTACCATCAGCAATCAGATATAAGGACAGATACTTAGGAGACCTGGTCTCTCTGTTACAGTATGAATTCTGATGTATGCTTCTGTCCCTGTTTTGTGTTAGAATCTCTTTAAAATAATCTTTCTCAAGTGGTAGCAAACAAAAATGTAAAATCATTTGGTCTGGTCAAAGTTTGAAATGGGTGGTATATGCACATGCATTATATATGGATATGTGTAGAAAAGAAGACGCTGTAATTAGAACTGTCTTCAGAGTGAGGAAAACCAGGACTACAATACTGCTTCTAGCACAGACTTGCATCATGAGTATTAGCAAGTGATTTAAACTCTCAAGATCCTAGACAATTCTCTAAGATCAAAAATTACAAAGAAGCTGCCAATACGAATTTGTACATGAAGAAATATCCCTAAGTCAGTGAATTCACAGGTCCACTAAAAAGGTAAAGTATAGAAAGGTAGCCATGAGGAACAATTGAAAACATAATTAGCATTTTATCTAAAGGTTAAAATGAGATCATGGGTTAGGATGTATCATAAAGGAACATAGGAAAATGATCATGAGTCAGACACTTTATTATTCAGTGACAAGCAAGCATGTGACTCCATCATCTTATAGTTCCATGGACACAAAACACTTATTTACACAAGATTATACTTTAGGACATAAAACAAAAACAAGACCTAATAAATTGCAGGACTTATGTATCATAGTCATCCTAATTTTTTTTAAATTTTTATCTACCAAATTAGTGAAATTTTAATCAGGGATTAAGTAATAACTCTAGTTCACTAAATGTTAATTATTTAAGTTGCCCCCCCCCAAAGCTTATAACCTATGTATAATTCCTTGTACTCTTTCTTAAGACAGCCTGAAGCTAACTCTTAGACTATAAATTGAACTTAAATGTTCCAGGAGTTCTTTTGAGGTCAATCACATAAAAAGAAAAAAAAAAAAAAAAAAAAAAAGGCCTTGGGGACTGTGAAGGAGAGCAAAAGAATTAATAAGACAAAAATTACCTGTACAAATTTAGGCTTCATTACTTTCTAACATGAAGTTTTAAAGTATAAAAGATAAATTGTTAATAAAGTTTGAATAGAAATCCAAATTAAAAAAATAATTTGTTTTAAAAAATCTATTATTTATCAACTATTAAAATGGTTGTTTTTTCATTGTTTAAGTGTTAACAAATTAATAAAATTTTCTTTTTATTATGAGCTTATCAATCTGAAAATTTGAACATTTTAATATGCAAAAAATGAGAGACTTGTATAAGCACCTTTTTCATACATTTCTGAAGACTCTGAAGGATACTAAATGAGATTAATTTAATTCCTTTGAGTAACTTGCAAAGAATTTGAAAAGTCAAGGCATTTCTTGCATAAAATAATAGATAATTCAGCACTTTTTGTTATGTGACTTTTATAAGTATTTGTTGTTGTTTAGTCATTTTCAATTATATCTAATCCTTTGAGACCACATTTGGGATTTTCATGACAAAGATAGTGAAGTATTTTGCCATTTCCTTCTCCAGCCTATTTTACAGATGAGAAAACTGATGCAAAGGTTGTTAAGTGATTTGCCTAGAGTCACATAACCAGTAAGTGTCTAAGGCAAGATTTGAACTCAGGAAGATGAGTCAGGTACTCTAGCCATTGTGCCATAATTGTGTCATAAAAAGTGCCCCATTATTTTCAGATGTAGAGAATATCTCAGTACTTATTTGAACTATTCCTTGAACAACTTAGGAAAATAGAAGGCAGTGATTTCAAATTTAAATATAATATGAATAAGCTGTTGTTTACCAATAGAAAATATGATTTAAAATTTGACAGCCTATTTCACTATATCAAGATTCAATTCAGTTATTAGAGTGAACTGTAGAGTATAATATTAAAATTGTGAATGTATAAAATTATTTGCATGGTAGATACATTTAAAGACTGGGAAGAAAAAAACCCCTAAATATTTATATCTGGAAGACTAATTCACTATCATTGTAATGTTAATTGAGGTTTAATAGTATTATAAGGTCAGACAATACAATTCCTCTCTCAATGTACTCATCAGTTTAAGTTTTCTACTTTAAAAAATTCTATCAGATTTGCAGCAAACACACAATAATAGTGCAAAATGTAATTTTTAAACTATTTTTACATTTATAATTTCATGACTAAAAAGTAATTTAACTTGGAGCTTTTTCCTTGAATATTACTCATATTTTTGTATGATAATAACTTAAAGACAATTGAAAAAGTATGTAATTGTATTTAATGAGTTTTGACAGAATATAGATCATAATAAAAACCACTGGAAGAAAAATAGCTATCAAATAAATCAGAGAGAAAGGAGTTTAATTATGGTAATTGTTATTAGTTATTTTTTTCCTGTAGGAAATTTCAGTAGAAAGTAGATGAAAAATAATGAAGAGAGTTTAATATTATAAGGGAATAAGAAAAAAAATCAAAGTTATTTCCCACAAAATATTGGCTAAAAAATGTTATACGTAGATTTTCATAATGCTTTGAACTTTATATTTTAGAATTCTTGATCACATGTAAAAGGAATGCTTTAAAATAAAAGTGCTGAGCTATTACTGAAGTGCTAAATATTCTTTAATTATAATTTTAAAGAAACAATATTGATACTATATTTAGAATTATTTTAATGACAATACTCATTTGATAGTTTAATTTATGAATAAACTTTCAAATTATGAATAAATATTTTAATGTTATTGAAGATAACAGTGTCAAAAAGAAATAAACTTGATGATAGATTGTATTCTTCCTTTCACATTGAGAATAATAGAGAGAATTTGTCCTTAAACTAAGAGCTTTCCAAACTCACCAATAATACGTCACTTTTTAAGTCATCTTAAAAATAAGAGATGTTGATATAAGAAAATATTACATGAAATTCTGTGTGAATAAGCTATTATATTCATAAATTGGGTGAATTATCTCATTTCTAGAAAAAGCTCAACAAAAACCTCCCTTGAATAAAAGAGGAAGAATAAATGTTTGTTGATGAAGACAATATACAATCACAGCCTGACTAGATTCCCTGCTTTAGTACCATCCCATCTCTAATCCATCTAATACAACTGTCTAAGTAATTCTTTTTAATTTACTGTTCTATTGATGTTGCTTTCTTTCTCTAACTTCATTAGCTCTTGTCTTTTCACAATAAAATATTTTGACTTTTACAACTTAACCTTCCAAATTTTATTTCAAACTACCACCTATGTGTCCTTTATGACTAATATTATAGCTACACTACCATCAACCTTCCCTCATCAAGGAAGCATGAATTATGCTTCCTTGAATTTGGAAGTCAGTCTCTCAGGACTCAAATATACAATTATCAGTTAAACTCTTATTTCTTCAAGTTTCAGTTTAAATGACATTTATGAAGTCTTTTCTGAACTTTGGGTCTATAAATAATGTCTACCTCCATGATTCTCTGACTTCCATATTGATCTCATCTAAGTAACAAGTGAGGCTAACAGATAGAGCATTGGAATTGGAGGCAGAAAGATATGAGTTCAAAATTACTCTCAGATACCTACTTGCTGTGTAACCCTGGGCAAGTCATATAACCTCTGCCTCATTTTTTATGCTTAAAATGGCAATAGTGATAATACCTTTTTTCTAGGGTGATTGTGGGAATTAAATGAGATTATAATTGTTTAGTACTTATAATACTATCTAACACATAGTAAGCACTATATAAATGTTTATTATGCTTATCACCATTATTATTCTCAATTTTTTTGTGTACATGCCTTATATCTTTGCTAGATTATAAGGGCAAGGATTGTGTAATTCTTTATTCAACAGACTCCTATACAGAATAAATGGTTAAACCCTTATTGAATTTCACAAAATATTTAGTATTATTTAATGCTTTTAAAATCAGCAAAAACAACTAAAAAATTCCATCGATTTTTTACTCATCTAAAACTTTCCATGCCTGGTATTGTTTAATAATAATTTATTTGACAGTCACTAATATTTTAATTTTAATTTCATTTTATTTTAATTGTGAAACAAGTCATTACATTCCTGACAACTCGCATGGCCTTGATTTATCCTAGCTACATCTTTACTTAGAAAGACAGAGGTAAAAAAGGGGAGAAAATCTACCCTTAAGTAGAGAAAAGCACCATGAATGTTAGGAGTTGTAAAATCCATTATCTGGTTCACAAGGTGAACATTCAGATATGATAGAATACATTCCAAAAAACTAATCTCTTTAATATCAATATGGAGGAAAAATTCTTCTAGGTATACACAGGAGTAAAAATATTTTAGATTTCTTAAACTCACAGGTTTATTTAGTCTTCAGTTATTCTAATAAGTGCTATCTTGCATGAAAATTACAAGACTTCATTTCCATTTGAGAGCTACAAAATATATTTTTAATGGATTACTTTACTAATGGCACATTTGTCCTACTTCAGCATAGTTCAATTTTGCACCACATGCATTATAGTATTCAATTTATCTTTATTAATCAATTAATCTATACATTTTAAAATGTTTTCATATTTTTCAAAATAGATTGATAAATTTATAAGAAATGTTGAACATTTTCTGGATTAATAATACATCAAGTTGATTATATGAATTTCCTTAAAAATAGATTCTGAATCACATTCTAATAGTTTACTAATATCCTATTTCAGCATTTCTGTGTGAATCAAGAGCTCAGTATAAGTATGTCTGCAAAGAGGAAACAGATGGTAGGAATGATGGAATTGTGCTTTCAATGCTACTGGCTTTATGCCTTCCATTTTTCGGTTTATAGGACATATAAACCTAACCCGGAGAGATATTTATTTAAAGGTAACAAATAGATAGCTTTTTAATCCAAAATTTCCTCATGTTGAAACACACAAAAATGATGGTAATTTTTTACATTGAATAGGGAAGACCAATATACCACTTCTAAGAGATATAAGCATTTCATGTTTAACTTCTAACATTTTGTTTCAATATAAACATGGAAACAGATCCTGGCAGTTTTGTACTTTTGAATTTCAAAATGTTAATGTACAGTTTCTTTTGATTTAAATCAAGAGGCAAAAATTATTTTTATATAGTTATTCCATTTTAAATAATTTTATTGATATTTTGTTTTGTTTTTTGTATCTCCAGAATTTCTCCCAATATATCTCATCCTTCATGTTTCACAGCCTGATCTTATATGACAAATACTATTTTAACAAAAAGAGAAAAAAAAGTAGAGTAACTAATAAATACTTTTAACAACTGTGGATATATGCAATGTACCACAGCTGCGGATGTCCCATTTATATAAAAAAGAAGTAAGATGGCTATGTTTTCTCATATTTCTTTTTCAGGCATTGGTTATGCCACTTTAATCATTGCCAAAATCATAAATTTGTAGGATAAGGGGTCAGTAGTAAAGTCATGATTTCATCCATATTTAACTCTCTGATTTGGAAAGTAGAAATTTTCTTCACTGATGCAAAGCAGCAATATATCTATAACAGTTTTTTTTTGTTATTGACTTGCCTATACTCACACCACCAGTGTGGGTCAGAGGTAGAACTTTTATCCAATTATTTTCAAAGACAGCTCTCTAATGAGAAACATGCTGGTAAATGTTTAACAACTGGATCTCTCTAAACAAATGTTTCTGTCACTTTGATGAGTCTAGGAAATTAACCAAAATAAACCATGTCCTGAACTGAAGCATTAGTGAATCTTGTTCATTCAAATTGATTCAGGGTGATTCCAGTATAGCCCTTGCTTCTGAACATTTTAATTTGCCTAATCTTAAAATTGAAATTTTAATGAACCAGGGTGAAATGTGCTATATTTATCTGGTTCTAAGGAAACATATAAATACATTCTTCATATTGTATCTTTTTAGTATTATGACGATTTTTGTTTTATAGGATTCACTAGTTTTTCAACAGCAAATCATAGCAGTATATTTGATATGTGACCAAGAAAAAATACAACAGTGTCATGATGGTAATATCTGCTCCTTCAAAATTAACTTTGTTGTCCTATGCATAATTTTCTGATCCTATCAAATGATAAAAAGTAAATAGGGGGGGTGGGTGGCAGCTAGATGGTGCGGTGGATACAGCATCAGCCCTGAAGTCAGGAGGACCTGAGTTCAAATCTCAAATCTGGTCTCAGACACTTAACACTTCCTAGATGTGTGACTGTGGGCAAGTCACTTAACCCCAATTGCCTCAGCAAAAAAAAAAAAGTAAATAGGGGAATCCCTGTGTGTGTGTGTGTGAGAGAGAGAGAGAGAAAGAGAGAGAGAAAG
>JAJPUD010024844.1:7843-18273 GCA_023553655.1 Myrmecobius fasciatus
CCCCCCCCCCCGGAAGTGGAAATACTTCCCATAAATGGAGGCGCTCCATTTATCCAGGAGCAGCCCAATACCCACCCACCATTTCCCCCTCCCCAGTCCCAGGAGCAGAGGTTGGCTTGCAGGGCAGCAAAGAAACAGCCACAGCAGGGGGCACAGAGGGGCTGCCCTGGCACTCAGCTCCTCGTCTAAGGGCTAACTCGAACCACATTTTTGTCTCCCCTTGAAACGGGAGGGCTCCCCAGAGCTGAGGAAAGAACTTTGTCTCCTCCTTCAGATGGGGGGGGCTCCCTAAAATCAGGGGGGCTTTGTCTCCCCTTCAGATGGGGAGTTCCCCAGAGCTGGGGGGCCTTGTCACCCTCTTCAGATGGAGGGGGCTCCCCAGAGCCAAGAGGGGGCCTTGTTGTCCCCTTCATATGTGGGGCTTCTTGTCTCCCCCTTCAGATTGGGGGCTCCCCAAGAGTAGGGGCCACGTCCCCCCCCTCAGATCGGGGGGCTCCCCCAAGGACAGGGGCCAAGTCTCTCTCCTGAGACTGGGGGCTCCCCGAAGGTGGGGGCGCTTGACATCAAGGGGCTCCTAAGGCTGGGGCTCTACATCTTTCCCCGGGGGGGCCACGACCCCTCCTCCACAGGCCCTAGCCACTGAAGGGCATGGGGGCCGAGCCAGGGAGTCCACCTCTCCAGCTGCTCAAGAATCAGTTATGAGTCCGTCCAACAGCAACCGGGCCGAGGCCGACTGGTCCTGTGGGGAACTCCGTGGGAGCGCGGCAAGGACCGCGGCCCCCCATCGAGCTCTACACGAGGCGCGGTCCGCCATGACGTGTGGCCCGCCGTGGCACGGCCTGCCCTCCCGCTCCCCACCTACCGGGCTCTTGGACCACATAGGAGACGCCACAGGAGCCATCCTTGCGGTCCTCGAAGGAGATCTCAGCCTTGCTAGGGCCTTCAACGGCAATGGCGAGGCCCCCAGCGCCAGCCTCCCTCGTCCAGATACTGAACTCCGCTGCAGAAGGAAGGAGGAGGTGTGTGATGTGTGCGTGGGAGGGATCCGGGGCCCATGGCTGACGCCTGCGCTTTCCGGAAGGGCACCGATGGACAGGCTGGCCTTGGATTCGGCAGGGTCCCGAGTTTAAAGCCCGCCTCTGCCACAGCCGAGCCGTGTGCCGGTTCCAGAGGAGTGGGCACATGGGACGGCCCAACGGGCCAGACCAATAATAGCCGACATTGACACAGGGGCATCTCGAGAGTCTGCCAAGTGCCTCAATGTGGCCATCTCGACGCGTCCTCACGGTGACCTCCGGAGACTGGCACGAGGACAGGCCCTGACTACAGGCAGAGGTGAAACGGCTGGCCCGGGACCATAGGGCTCCAAAAGCATGGCCAATTTGGCCTTCAGGCTCGATTGGGGGGCCTCCATCAGTCATGGTCCCAGGCTACCTCTTCAACCCTCTACCTCTGAGGTCTGGCTGGTCTCCCGGCTGACAACGACCTCTGATCCAGGCCACTGCCCAAGCCCCACCTGACTTGGGCGTGCAAGTTGGAACGAGCCAGTCTGCCCCACTCCCCGTCCTATTGCAGATACCTCCACTTGGCCCTCACTTCTCTCTCCCTCTCCATGTCTCCTAGGAGCATGCGGCAGGCTCCTCGAAGAACAGGGAGCACAGCTAAGTCACCCTCTTGGCCCAGGGCTGGCTAACAAGCCACGTGAAGGAAGCAGTCCCAAATTCCCACACTGAGCAAGGGAGGAGGGAGGCTGCCTGGGCAAGGGCACGGCTTACCTGGCACTCCAGCTTCTGCCCTCTCTAGGCCAGGTCCACCAGCACGGACTTTGTGGGCACCCCCTTCTCCCAGGGGCCCCACTGTAAACTGGAAGGGGCTGCCGGGTACATGTTGCCCCTTGTACTTGACAATGACTGTGTGCACCCCCATCTCGGTGGGCACAAAGCGGATACAGTAGGTGTTGTTCTCTCCCTCCAGGATCTCCGCTTCGTGGGGCTTGCCCGAAGGGCTGGTCACCTGGGCCGTCATATCTCGGACACTGATTTCTGTGGGCAAAGAGAAGAGGCACAGACAGATGGTGGGCAAGGAAGAAAAATGGGATGCAGGCCAGGCCATGATTTCAGGAGACCTGAACCCTTCTAATCCCCTGGCTTCTGAGGCCTGTGCCCTCCCTGCCTTTGTCCCAGCAGCCTCCTGGCCCTGGAAGCTCACGGTCATCTGATTAACACCTGGACCAGAACGGAAACAGGAGAGGAGAAGGGGATGGGGAAAATATGCTGGCATTGAGCAGGCCCCCACCGTACCCCAGCCCCCCAAAGATCCTTCTTGCCACACTCTGCGATGCCACAGGAAGTGAATTCCTTCCTTGTCCCCAGCCTGCCTCCCAGCTCGGAAAGGCATCGAGCTTTTGTTTCCAAATGGATTCTTCCAGCTTTGGGGGGGACTTATGGCCTGGGTATCATAGGAGGACCCAGGCAGAGAAGCCATCTTGGGTATACCTACCGGGGATTTTCAAGCTGAGGTCACAGTGACTGCCAACATTAGCGACTGAGGGGGCTCTCCGTCTCCGAGTGATGCTTTCCTTTACCCGTCCCTCACCGGTCACTTTGACGGAGAAGGGACTGCCTGCGGAAGGCGGAAGTCAACCATTATTACATGCTATCTCCTAAAAAAAGCGGGATGATCACCCTGCTCCTAATGAACGGGGGCCCGTGGCCACGTCCGCTGCTTTAGCCAGGGGCAAGGGAAATACAAGGCACACTGGGCACAATATGGGCCCTGGCACGCCAACACACCAGAAAGGAAGCCAGTCCGCTTGCCTCCCTTGGCTGGGCTCTTTTGGAGCAGCACGTGTGCGCACACACACACTCATGGGAGACATCAGAAAGGTCCTGGATAACGTCTCTCTCTCCCTCTCTGTCTCTGTCTCTCTCACACACACACATTTTCCTACATGGCTTAGGCTGGGGCCAGACCCCATCCCTAAGGGCCCACTGCTCACCTGGGACATGCTGGTCAGCAAACTTGATGTTGATGATGTAGTTTCCCGGTTCTGTGGGGCAGTAGGTGACCTTGCAGGTCCCGTCCTCCAAGTCCTCGGTATTGATGTCAACTTTGCTGGGCCCCTCAATGGACAGGCTGAGCCCTCCGTAGCCTGGGCCACACAAAGCAAGACAAGGTTCGGCGTACTCGTCCAGCCGGGCTCTCCCTCCTCCCCTCTCCCCAGGCTTGCTTTTCTCAACTCCCTGAGGCTCCCTTCCCCACCCTCCCCATGCGGGCGGTCACAGTCACCTGCATCCCGGGTGTCAATGATGAACTCGGCCGGTTCAAAGGTACGGCCTTCGTGGAGGCCTTGGCCAGAGACGTGCACCCGGCTGGCGTCCCCGATCTCCGACTGACTGATCATCACCGTGATGGGGCTGTTGGGGACGTGCTGTCCATGCTTCTTGACGTTCACGAGGTGTTCCCCTATCTCTTTGGGCACGAATGAGATCCCTGTGACGGGCAGTGAACAAGAATGGGCGTCTGGGGAAGAACACTTAAGCCCTATTAGGCTGAAAGTCAGCATGGAGCACTCTCAGGTGAGTTCTCTCTGTCTCCCTGCTGTCTTTCTCTTTCTCCCTCCCTCTGTCATCTTTCTCTGTGTCTTTCCCTTTTTCTCTGTCCACCTCCAGCTACTGGAAAGGCCGCTTGCGCCTCATCGTCACAAGGGCCTCATCCTTCCCTGACCAGTATCCCGTCAAGTAGCATGGCTCATTAGGATTTCTGAGGCTCTTGAGGCAGGGTCTATGTTCATTCCCAGCGTCACCCACGTTCATGTAGGGAAGGCTCTCAGAGGGGGGATCAGTCAGTTCCCCGTGGAGGAATCCCAGAATCCCAGAGTTGGAAGGGAACTAATTGGCCAAGCTGGGCCTTAGAAGCCACCCAATGGGAGCCAGCACCTCCTGAGGGACCGTCCCCCTCCATTGCCTGGAACAGCCCCACAGAGAATAAGCCTACCCCCTCAGCTGCATAACAGCCTTGCAGATTACTTAAAGGGAGGGAGTGTATCTCCCCCAAATCTTGCTTTTTCCAGACAAAACGTCCCCAATTCCCAGAACCGTTCCTTAGATGGCACAGACTCCAGCTTCTCAATGTCCCTCTTAGCTCAACTTCCAATGGGGCCAGCCAGGACAGACCAAGGAGGGACGGTCACCGCTCCCTTCCGAGCAGCCGTGAACATAGTCCACGATCCCACGGGACTGCCTGCTGACTCACATTAAGCTGCTGGAGCCCCTAATCTTTCCCCTGTGAATCACTCTCTGCCCCTCGTCTTCGCCTTCTTGCTTCCCAACCCATATGGCCATGGTTGATTGGAAGCCAAGCTGGAAATCTTCCTTTCCTCCCTCTTCTGTCTCATTTTGTTTGATTTAGCCTTTGGCTCTGGGCCTGCCCATGAAGCTCTTTGCAGAGCCTGACGCGCTACCTCTGAGGTCTGCTATGTGCCAGTGGCTGCGCCATCCCCAGCAGGTGGGCATCTAAAGACTTCTTGAAGGCTAGTGGTACCAGAGCAATCCCTACCTCCACTAGGCGGTTGATTCGGGTTTGAGACAGCTTCAGTTACCACTAAGTCTTTCCTTACACTTGGCGGTAAACTGGCCCCCTGGGACTTTCTCCCTTTGTTCCTATGGCTAGAGGAAAGCAGATGGGAGTTTCCTAACCGACATGGCCGTTGCGCAGTCTCTTGAGTAGGCAGGGCTCCTCTCGGCCCGACGGGGGCACAACTGTCGCCGTGAGCTGGCTGATGTCGGTCTCCGTGATGTTGAGGGGGATGTCGGCGGCCGAGCCCACCTTCAGGTGGGACATACGCATGGAATCGTCACCTGTGGGCCCAGAGGAAAACAAAATCTTGACCCCTTTCCTCACCCGTGACATTGTCCTTGACTGGATGGGAAGGGGGCACACGGTTAACTCGAGACTCCGCGCTCTGCGGCTGTGCCGGGAAGAGCCGGCCTGGGGGTGGAGTGGGAGCGTTGGTGTGCGTCGCCACTTCCTCGCCCTTGCCCTTCGTGTCTCACACCTTTACCAGGGATTTAATGATCGCTCTAGGGGCCGAGATGGGACCAAGGAGCCCCGTACCTGTGATCTTGGCTGTGAAGGGGCTTCCAGGGATGTGCTTGTCGTTGTACTTCACCAGGATACTGTAGTCCCCTGGGAGGACTGGGAGGTATGAGACGGTGCAGGTGCCATCCTGGTTGTCTGTGCAGCTGATGTCGGCCTTTGAAGGGCCCTCGATGGCCAAGGACAAGCCCCCTGGAGAAGGAGGACCATGAGCCCAGGGGGTCCAGGAAGGAGAGGAAGTGGGGCCCGGCCCCGAGTATTCCAGGGACTCCCTGAAGGCTCGAACCGATTCAATCAGCTTTTATTAAGCACCTCTTGTGTCACATGCACACGGCTACATGTACACACACACACACACACACACACACACCCTGCCCTCGTGGAGCTTGCGTTCTCATAAAGACAAGGAGGCAGCAGCGGGGAATACATGTTAAGAAAGGAAGGGGAGGAGAGCATGCTACGGCCTAGGAAGAAGAAATGGGGCTACGGTCCGCCGGCCTATCAGGACGCATGTCTACGGGGCTGTGTGCTGTGGCGATTCCAAGAAATAGGTCTGGGGCCGTCGGGAAGAGTCCCGTCTACTCAGTGAGAATCTCGGGGAAAAGCAGAAAGCAGCCTGCTGGACTCCCGGGGTCACACGCCCATCTCACACCATACCCCAACTGGGTGTGATCTGCATGTTAAAGACCACCAGCTCAGGTTGGACTCAGAATGGTGGTGGGGAAGGAAGGAGCTTCTGGGGAGAGGAGAGGCCCATCACCTCCTCGGCAATTCAGAGCCTGAGGGAGCTGCCCAGAATGCCGAGACCTGTTCTTTTAGCAGGGTGCACACTTCCTCCCTCTGCCTCCCCCCTCCCCCCTCCCCAATGGGACTTGCTCTAGTTTGGGTTACACAGAGGCTCTCCCTGTATCAGAGGCCAGCCGTGGCCCGTACTGTACCACACTGACCACCTTCTGTAACTTAAGAGAAAAATCGGCCCTACAACCTGCCCCCCCTAACCCAGAAGAGAAGGTAGTGGGCAAAGCCAAAAGAGCCAGAGGGCAGCCTTCCCTCCTTACCTTCCCCTGCATCCTTGGTATTGACAGTGAAGATGGCTGGTTTGTTCACTAGTCCGTGAGTCAGGCCTGGACCATAGGCAGTGACGTGGCCACTGTTGACATAATCCACGTAGAACTGCAGTGGGCTTCCTGCGGGGAGGGTCAGGGGTCAGCCAGGCTGGCTCTTTGGTACCCTGGAAGCTGGAGCCTCCCCTGGGGCTCTCACCAAGTGAAGGACTGGGCCCACTTAGCCACTTTCCACCCCTGCCCAAGTGGTGCAACCCATCTGAGCCAGGCTTGTCCAAGGCTTCCCATGATGCAAGAGTCACGGGTACCAAACACACGGTACTGAGTCCCACCTGGGATGTGCATGCTGTCGTAGCGTATGTCCATCTCGTGGAGGCCTGCCTCAGTGGGGGCGTAGCGCACAGTCACCGTGCCATCCTTGTTATCTGTGATGGAAGGCTTCGCCACTTGGCCCGACGGCATGCGGACCTCTCCTGCGGGGACCAGAGACCTTGGAGACGGCCGGGGAGGGCCTCACTCGGCACCCATGACAAGGAGCCACAGGGAGCCACAGCAAGCCTTTAGTTCTCCTCTCCCCTTGCTTTTCTTTTCTTTTTTTTTCTTTTTGCTGAGGCAATTGGGGTTAAGTTAGTTGCCCAGAGTCACACAGCTAGGAAGTGTCTGAGAGCAGATTTGAACTCAGGTCCTCCTGACTCAGGGCTGGTGCTCTAACCACTGCGCCACCTAGCTGCCCCTCCCCTTGCTTTTTTACGCACCTGTGATCTCTCCCTTCTTGATGGTAAAGGGGATGACCAGGTCAAAAGGTCGCAAGCCAGCGACATCGAGCCCATTGACCCCCACCAACGGCCGCTCTGCTGCCTGTGAAGCAAAGGTAGAGATAAAGATGCTCCAGGTTAGGGGCAGTAGCCGTGAGTGAATCAGGGCTAGCTGGGGAGGAGGAGGAATGAGGCGCAATCAGAGGGGCCTCTTTCCCCAAACTGGGATTTCTCCCTGTCTCAGTCCTTGGAGGGAAGCTGAAGTTAGGCCTGTGGATGACGGGCTGGTCCTCTGGCTGGCCATGTGCCATCTTAACCAGGGCCTAAGAGCTCCGAGTGGGAAATACCCAGTGACTCCCATGATACCCAGCTGCCTCAGCAGTTTCTCCGATCTCAGAGGCTTGGTCTAGTAGACCGTAAGCTTTTGGAGACCAAGGACCTCAGCACCCGGCATTTATACCAGGCTCCTTATCACTGAATGTTTTTCCGGTGGGAAAACCGAGGACCCACCACCAAACTCTGGGGTCCAGTGAGGAAGCAGCTGACTAGGAACACAGAAAGAAGGCCCGAGTTGGAGGCCAGAGTCCTCTTTTGCCCATCCCGTGCTCTGGCAGTTCCACTACGGAACAGCCAAAGACCCACATGCTAATGGATCCGGGTCCTTTGGCCGAGAGCAGCCTCTGGTTCCGTTTCAGAGGAGAGCAAATGGGGTCGTACCCAAGGTTGCTGGACGCCCGGTGCATATGAGTACGGGGCTGACAACTGCTGGGTTCGCATCTGCTGAGTGTTGGGCTGATCCCCATCCAGAGCCTGGAGGGAGAAAGAAGGTCATTAGCAGGCAGACCAGCTGGAGCCACCCAGGATGCCCCGCTTCTGGAACCTGGGAGCAAGAGCCAGGCTATCAATGGTCGAGGCCTTAGTGTGCTCAACTAGGACGCCAGGGAGTGGGCCCATTCTCAGAATGTGGCTACCTGACCTAGCTTCTTGCCCCCACTGTCCCAGAAGAGCAAAAAAAGGGGCTCTGGACCAGCCCATGGGAAAGAGTCTGTCTAGTACCCTCTTACATAGGGGACTCCAGGACAAAGGAGGCCACAGAACGTACCACCCAGATTGAATCCCAGAAGACAAAGGATTCAGGTCATGTGGATGCACCACGTGAACAGAGCCTGGCTGGTAACTTTGGGGTAGAGAGAGACACCCCCAGCTCCACCCCCACACAGGACCATGGCTATCGTGGCAGAGCAGCGGCTCTTGTGGCCTTTGAAAAAATTGGGCCCAGATTAGGGAAGGGCCCCAGGGTTTGAGGTATTGAGGACACCAGCATTCTCTCCACTGTATTACTCGCTGTTCTACCTCTCATCTTCTCACAGGCAGTAAAGGGATGAGGATGGGAGAGTGTGAAAACCTTCCCCGGAGACTGAGGCCTTTGTTCATTGCCTTGGGAATGACCAGGGACCCTCAAATCTCAAATGTGTGGCTAGCTGGAGAGCCTGGCAGAGGAAGGCTCATGCCCTCTGCCCCTTCCCTCGAGACCCAACTCACCATGACCTGGAAGGGGCTGTTGGGGATATGCTCGCCCCCGAAGCGGACGCAGATGATGTATTTGCCCGGCTGGGGGGCTGTGTAGAAGATGTCAAAAGTCCCATCTTCGTTCTCCACCACGTCCACGTCTACTTCTGTGCCATCAGGGGTACACACCGTGCACGTGACCTTGCCCTTGCCGGCAGCTTTGGCGTCCACAGTAATCACCGTCTCCTCGCCAATCTGGATGGTGGGGCCGATGCCGGTGCCTGGTGTGGGGCGGGGGCGGGACAGTGAGCCCGGGTTTTCAGCTGACCCTGTGGTTCCCCCCCTCTCCATGACTCCCCAAGCACAGCCAAGGGAGCCCCCATCTGTCCCAAGGGGAGGGGGGAGGAGTTTCTCAGTGGGCAGGAAAGTAGCTCCTTCTTCATAGTGTTGAAGGCCACCCCGATTCAGCGGACCTGCCTTCCTTGCTCAGTCAGTGTGGTTGAGGCCTGGCTGCTAATCAGTGTCCCAAAGGTGGGGGGAGCACTCTGGGGTGCCGGGGGGGGGGGCTGTGGGAGGGGCGGTCTCCGGCTCAGTGGTAGCGGTGAATGTGCGTCATCGGCCCGTCTCCACTTAAGGACGGGCGCGTGCCCTGGCAGCACAGCGGCCTTATCCCTCCTCCCAGGATTTGCAGAAGGAATTGAGAACCCCTTGCCCCGGCAGCAGCGTGTGGGGCACTGAGGCTCTGTGTGAAGTTCTGAGTTTCCTGACGACTGAGAACGCTCACCCCGTGGGAGATGCCAGCACAGCCAGACATGGGGCAGGGTGGGAGGAGCCAGGCGGGAGGACATGGGAGCGCAGTCAGGGGGAGTTCAGTGAGATGTTCAGGGCTCCATAGGGTTAGCACAGCAGTAGTGGTGATGGTTGGGGGGGGGAGCAGTGCACACTGGGAAAGGGGTGAAGCAGCGGTAGTAGCAGCCGCCTAGCAAGTCCCACTGCAGCCTAAAGGAGCGGGGCCTGGCAGTGACGTTTGAGAGCAAAGGACCAAGTGCTGGGGGCCCCCCAGGCCTCATCTCGCTGCATGGGAAGCTTTAGACCCCAGCAGTTTCTGCGCCGCCCTCTTTCTGCTCCCCAGGGAGTTATCTTGCCCCCAACCGTTGCTGAATAGGATTGAGATACCAGCCCCGAGTGCCCGGGATCTGGGCGACTGTACGCAGGGGAAGGGAAACCGGTCACCCGCCTGCGAAGGGGAGAGGAAGCTCCTGACCCCTTTCCCGAAGACCCAACAATGGCCAGAGAGATCCTGCTAGCCCTTTCAGAGAAAGCACCCACTATGTTCACAGCAAAAGAGCAGCTGGGGGTGCTTCCGCCTCAGCCCGCCTCCTCTCCAGGGACCCGGCTGCTTCTCGGGCTATGGCCACTAACATCTCCACTACTCTGTCAGGTGCTGTCCCAGTCCACTAATAGCCAAGCTTACATCTAAACATCCCCTGGTACCGAGAGCTCAATGCACCGGGGACAGACCAGGCCCCATGCGCCAGCGGCCTGGCCCAGGGCAACTGTCTCCCTCCCCTTCCTTACTGCTCCAATCCCTGGGTTTCCTCAGCAGCGTCCTTGGGCTTATGGGCTCTTGATGTGAGGGGCAGACTGCCCAAGGCCCTTCCTCAGTGGCTTGGCCCCTGCCCTTCCGGCTTCCCGTGGCACCCACCCCCTGTACCACCTTGCCCTTGCTGACGCCTTTCTCCTGCCCCCCCCCCCCCCGTCCTCTTCTGTGATTAGTCCATTAAAAGCAATACACCAAACCCGTTTGTGGCGCCAGCTCCACCAGAGGCCTATGTGACACCCATAGCAAGAAGGGCGCCAGACCAGGCCAGGCCCTGGGAGCAGAAGTACAACACGGCTGCTGCCTTCCTGGGCTTTTTCTCTTCCCTCCCCTGAAGCCAGAACATGGGTGACTACTGCCCTCCCCCGCGCCCCCCTTTCCCCCGTCTTGCCCTTTGGTCGGCCC